>CAJNIZ010003895.1:12477-22611 GCA_905231905.1 Symbiodinium pilosum | reverse complement strand
ACCTGCGTTAAGAGCCTGCTATATGGTAGTTTCCCAGAAGAAGGGGACCCCAATATAGACCGCCAAATACTATAGTCCTTATTATAGGGACCCCCAAAATGGTACCCCTAATTCTGGGAAACCCTAATCCCCATAATCCCCTATATAATCCCAGTTTCCATTTCATTTTCCATTTTCTTTTCCACTTGATTCTCCATTCCAGTAGGTAACCCTAATTTTGGGAAACCCCTAAACCCTAAACCCTAAATCCTAAACCCTAATTTTGGGAAACCCCCATATAGCTGGGGTCTGAAGTGTCTGGCATCAAGTAGGCAATAATTAGTCTAAACTCCTTAAAGGGGGTTATAATGTAGGGGACTACTATAGGGGTTATTAAGGGGGATACTAGGAGTTTAGACTATAGCTCAAATAGGCAAGAGCCCTCAAACCCTGAACCCCGCGGCATGGGAGGCATTTACAATCTTTGTTGTGCTCCTGTTGGGCTTCCGTGTTCTTGTGAGCAGTGTGAACACCACAAAATCACAAACTTGAACCACGAAACTCGAAAACATAACCCCTGCCAAGAAAATGGCCCTATATATCTCGTTATACATCCCTCCACCCTAAACCCTAAACCCAAAACCCATAACCCTATGAAGCACAGGCGCCCCACGTGACCACAGAACCATCCGCTCGTATCGCTGCGAAGGCCCCGGCACTTGCCCAGACTTCGCGGATCTCGGCGAGCTGATCCCGAACCTTGGCGGCTTAGAAGTTATAGTCCCCAGTTAAGTATTATTGGGGTTATATAGGGATAATGGAAAAGAAAATGGAAACAACTATAATGGGTTATATAGGGTTTAGGATTTGGGGTTTAGGGCCCCTTAAGTAGATAGAATATGGGGTAAATGGGGATCTTATTATACTATTAGACTCAAAGCCATATTCTATCTACTTAAGGGGGACTATAGGGCTTGGGGGCCGAAAGTGTTTGAAGAAATGCACTTGAAGCTTTGTTAATGTGTGCGTCTGTACATATATACAAGTTCTACATGTACAGATATGTAATAGCAACAATAATAATGATTTGGAGGTGCCCTATACGATAACGATAACCCTGCCAGGAATCGTTGGTAATTACCCAAGGGCTCCAGTGTAGTTCCTTTTTGGGTTTGTTATGGTTTTGGGTAAGGGAATACAATATACAACCTAAAAAGGAACTACATAGGAGTTTCTGGGTAACGCTGAAGTTCCGCAGCCACCATGACAGGGGTCCCGATACCCGCACCGCAAAAAATCCAGATCTACATTAACTCCAAGCCGCGCCCGTAATCCTTCAAGAGACGGGGCAATCTCACAGAGCTGCATCAGACCAGTGAGGTGCGGGGACCAGGGTCAAGACTTAACAGAAACTTGGCTTTGGCGACCAAACTGTAATGACGCATGTCAGTGCAGCGTTTCCTGCCAAAGGTTTCTGGCACCTTGGACCAATATCCACGTGACAGGCAGCTTAACTTAAGGGCACTTGGCGGGCAATGGTTAGATTGCCAGTTCTTTCAGTCTGGACCTGAAAAAGGCCGGAAAAGTGTATGTTGGTGAACCCCACTTAATTTATGGGGATAAGGGTTTAGGTTTATGGTGTCAGAATTATGGGATGACAGCTTGTGGGACTTGCTAAGGCTCCTCAGGCAAGGAACTGACGCGCAGTCGCCCCCATACTCCTGGGTTGCTGTTAAGTAACTTAAATTAAGTTACCATAATGGGTATATATAGTAAATAATAGGGTTTCCCCAATATAGTAACTTAAGTTAAGTTCCTTAACAGCAGCCCAGACTCTGCTTCTCCCCAGGTGACCACTGTTCCTTGCTGGGGCAGCTTGGGGGAGGCTAGCCTCTGTCTTAGACCATAGTCCCCCTTAAGTAGATAGAATATAGGGGTTATATGGGGGTTATAGGGATAATGGAAAAGAAAATGGAAGCTACTATTTAGGGTTTAGGGTTTGGGGTTTATAGTCACCCTCTTAAGTAGATAGAATATGGCTTTGGGTATATTATAATAGGATCCCCATATAACCCATATATTCTATCTACTTAAGGGGGACTATAAACTGAGCCCCTGAATGGCCCTCTGAAAGGACACGAATCCCCGCAGTCCCCTTTTATGGACTCAATGTTTTCTTCATAGAAAAATGTATCTTGGGAGGTGCTAGCTAGGCCTGGTGTGAGACAGAAACCATAGAGGAAGGCAAGAATTCCGAGTTGGATTTGGAAGGATGTATTGGGATTCACAAAGGAAGAGTACCTCATGTGACTCCTAAAGCCTAAACCCTTTTTTCCCTAAACTGAACATACTGGGGGTGGTCCCTTACCCCGTGCAGGGGACCCAGGCAGGAATCAGATTGTTGAGGCCCATATGTACAAAGGGTTTAGAAGGATCCGTCCTCAGGAGTATGTAGGGATTGTTTGGATAAGCTCCTAGAAAGGGAAAGGGGGGTTTGGGGTTTGGGGGTTTTATGTTCGGGGGCTATGGAGGGACGAGCTGAACAGGGCTTTTGTTAGGAAACAGGCCGCGCTGAAACCCCCAACTGACTGGAGGTTTATGGGCCACACCTACCGAGCAGGGGCGAGCTCCCTAAACCCTAATGTAAGCAAGCATAAGAAAAGCGGCCAACCTTCTAGAAAACATATGACGTCCATGGCTTGCCAAGAAGGATCCATCCTCCCTGATCGCTGCGAAAGCGTGAGGCGTTGCGCAGATCTTCTGCACGCACACGAGCTGCTCCTTTTCAAGTGGAGGTTGACTAGAGCTCTGGGTTTATTTTGTGAGGAGTATAATCCATAAAATCTGTCTACTGGACAATGGCCGGGATAATTTTGCTTTGAGGCGTGCTTAGCTTCTTTCTTCTTGGGGTTCTGGGTTTCTTTGCGGTAAGCTTCAAAGGTCTGCTTTTGGGGCCTTCCTGTTAGACTGCTTTCCCCATCAAGGCTCCGCTGTGGGGGGGAAATGAAGGGCTATAGGGCTTAAGCCAAGCTGGCTTCATGCGTATATACACCCAGGACGCCCCGTGTAGCTTAATTAAGGAACATACCTTTAACCATTTTTAAGGCCCTAGTGTCATTTGAGGTATATTCCTTATTGGGCTCTGGGGCAAGCTTTGTAAGCCCCTGTGGTGCAAATAGAGCTCGGTGCCAGTTGACCCTTTTAATCGGCCTAAACCCCTAGCAATACACCCTAAACCCTAAACCATCCACCTCAGGCGTTGGTCAACGGGGCGTAGGTACCACTAGGCATCCTAAACTCTAAGCCCTACGGACCACTGGGAAATATTACTCCTGTGACCCCCCTTCAGAAATTCTCTCATAATTATCACGCCCTACTCACTATCTTCCTTAAAGGGGTTCATATCGTTCGGTTGGCAGGTTTGACATCGGACCAAACCCTAAATCCCAATCAACCCGAAACCGTACTTCTGGGGCAAGGTATTATACGGCTTGCCAGCCGCACAGTCGAAATTCGAAATTATGGTAACGCAAAAACGGAACTAGGGGTTAAACGGTTCTGACATGTACAACGATCACCAAAGGATAAATAGGAGATAGCTAGGGATGTTTACGGGTGTCTAGGCACATCTCCTGTGTGCAGAGTCTAGGGTCTAGGGCTTCCGGATATTTTGGAGGCCCCGCTGGGCATTTCCGAGTAGGACTCTGCTGCTCTAAGGGTTTATGTGTTTAGGGTTTAACCACACTTCAGGTGACCCCTGCTCGTTGGCAACTATCCCAGAAAAGGATTCGACATTCCTAAGGCCGCGTTCACAGTGAAGGAGCTCCTGAACAGCGCGGCTGTTCCCGCTGAATTTCGCCTCTCCCCATGTCCTGAGATGACAAGGTGCAAGCCTCCATTTATCCTAAACCCCCAAACTCTGAACCCTAAGCCCTAAACCCTAAACCCTAATCCCTAAACCCTAATCCCAAAACCCTAAACCTCGTATTCTATCTACTTTAGGGGTGCTTACAGTAAATGACATCCTATGCCTGCATCGGTGTTTACCTTTTGGTTGTCCCACGGAGAAGGATTCCGGGATGTTGGGGTCTATGTTGAGGCACCCTCTTTATGGAAAGCATCTTTGAGTGGTAAACCCTAAGCCCTAAACCCTAAATAGCAGCTTCCATTTTTCCATTATCCCAATATAAACCCAATATAACCCTAATATAACCCCTATAATCCCTATAGTTTCCATTTCGAATATTTAGCCCTAATATAATCTAGGCCTCTGCTGGGTGGACCCCTGGTGTTCAAATGGCCGGCATTTCTCCCACAAGAGACAAGAGGTGGAAAGGATCCTAAATCCTAAGCCCTAATCTTGCCATAGAGGTACCCTAAACCCTAAATGCTAAACCCTAACCCTAAAACCTAATCTTATCATAGAGGTTTCTTTGCAACAGCAAGGATGAAATTGAGTTGTGTAGGTTTGTGATGTTGCCCTTCCGCTCGAAACTTGAACATTCTTTCCCTGTGCGGTTTGAATGTTTCCGTGTTAAGATCAGCCCAAAAACCCACAAACAAATGCCCTCAAAACAATTTTCTACTCACCGATGCCTAGGGGAGCGTGGGGAAGTGCATCCCCGTAGTAACCCCCATATATTCCAGGAAAAACCCACCTGCATTCACTCCCCAACTGCCCCGTAAGCACCAGTAAGTCCCCTAAACCCTAAAGCCTAAATAGCAGTTTCCATTTTCTTTTCAATTGTCCCAATATAAGCCCAATATAACCCTAATATAACCCCTATAATCCCTATAGTTTCCATTTTGAATATTTAGCCCTAATATAACCCCTATAACCACTTTAGGGGGACTCTAGTATTCTATGTAAGTCTATCCCTCGGGTTCAGTTACCTAAATAATGGGAACTGGGTTCTATATACCCTATAGTTACATAGCCCAGTAACCTACTATTCAGGTAACTGGGAGCCCTGGGCAATTTGAGACGTCAGCGTCACCACTTTACCATCCATTCGCCTTGCTGCAAACGCGCCGGCGGAGGCGGTGATGTCAGTCACCTCGCAAACAGTGTAACCAAGGGCCCCAATATAGTTCCTTTTTGGGGTTTGTTATGGTTTGTGGGTCAGGGGTTATAATATTCTACCCAAAAAGGAGCTATATAGGGGGTCTGGGTAGCTGCCTTGAAGAATTACAAAAAGTTTCTTGGGGGCGTGAACTGTGCCATACATCTAGAAGGGTCATATGCGGATCTTACTATTTGCGAAGCTTTTGTATTTGTTATACAGATTTGGCTTAGCTTGCGATAAGAAAAAAACGCGGCTTCGCATGTATGCATTTATACACACAGAATCAGCGTGATCCTTCATGAAGACTCAGAAGTGGACACGTAGTCTTGGAACTTCCAGATAAATGGCTGGATTCGACAGATACCATCAGTAGCATTTTAACAACGATGGTTCTAGCCACTTTACATCTGCAGCATAATGTTAAAACAGGGACAACCAATCGTCTTGCTTGCTTTCTTGGGAATGCTCACCAGGAATGCACTGACCCTGAGTGACATAACGCATAGGCTTGAATAGTTACAAATATTGGGCACTTACAATGCTTATCCAACCATAGTATATGCTACCTGGCAAGCCCATTTCAGTTGTTGCGGCCCCACATCAAAGGCCCATAAACCCTTTTTACGCCCAGTCTCCAAGTCCTGCTCCATTTCTCTTCCGTTTTATTCTCCGTGTTCTAAAGCTCTAAATAAGCTCAACATGCTTTTTGGTAACCATTCACCTGCGTCAGCAGGTGCTGCACATCCGCGCTGTCCCCGCCGTGTTTTGCCTTACACGCGCCATAGCGCGGAGGACTTGCACAACCGTTCGAGACAATCTAGGAAACCTTGCAAAGGCTCCACGAAAGCAAGTAGTCATTCAGAAGACTTAAAGACACCACAGCTCCAAAAAGCAAAGCTGTAATTCAATTCCCGAGCCTAGCAAAAAACACAACTCAACTATAAAGAACGGTACAAATAACAATCCACAGACCCAAGCCACATCACCCCAGGTCACCACCGACCCATCGTTCCGAAGAGCAGCAAACGAGCGCGCCGCAGGACAAACCTGCATCGGCCATGACTCTAAGGGATTTGGAACCCCCGTGGGATTTAGGGTTTAGGGCTTAGGATTTAGGTTTAGGATTTAGGGTTTAGGGCTTACTCTAAAGGATTTGGAACCCCAGTAGAAATTACAATTTCAGCTAAATATTAGGATTATTGGTAACAGAAATTAATAATCATTTTCAGGAACCTTGTAGATGAGGCATAGGCAGCCCCAAAGGGTCCATGTAGCTCCAAATGGGTTTAGGGTTTAGGGGATTAGAGTTTAGGGTTGAATGCTATGGTCTCAACATCTGCTATCCCCCGTAATATCCCATAATAACCCCTATGAGGAGTTTCGACTATAGCTCTTGTAGCTCCCAACTAGCTGCAGGGCTTAGGGTTTAGGATTGAGATGGATTGAGCATATGCCATATATCTGCACGGGCCCTTTGGGCTAGGGAACTTGTACAAACTGGAAGCATGTGTCTGTGGATTAAAAATCCGGCCTCCCCCCCTGTTACATACAGTTTTTGTTTTCAAGGCCTGACGTGACACCATCGTCGCCAAAGCTTCGTACACGCATGCCCAACAGGAAAGCTTTGTTGCGCGGGTGGTTTTTGCAGGCTGGGCAGTTCTGTTACAAGCCTATGTCGCGGAATGGTCGATGAGCCTCCTACAAAACTGATGCGATGGAAGAGCACGGGGGAAGATCATCTCTGCATAAACACTTGAAATTCTTACGCGTCCTCCAAGCATTCATCAAATCTTTCCTTAGAGGGACACTGTAAAGCGTTTTAAACCGAACCCGAAACCTTGAGGCCTCGAGCCTAAACCCTAAAGCCTGCTGGAATCCAGAAGAGACGATGGTGCGCTGTAGGTGCAGCAAACGAATTGCACGATTGGCTTCAGCTTCATGTTCAGTAGGGTCGGAAGTAAGGGCTTTAGTATCATGCAGAGGCCCAGGCAATGCCTAATAAGAATTGAAGTCCATTTGAAGTACTCTACAACCAAATAACACAAGGAATTCTAGGAGGAACGTATTGGGAATGGTTCAGGCTCACTTGTTACGCGGTGGTGTTTAAGCCGGACCTGACAGTCCACAGTGCTTGCCTTAGCGTTGCTTGAGCTTATGGCCCACGCAGCCACTTTTCCAAATGAGGTCCCCAGCAGCTATGCTTGAATGAAGCTTGCTTCTTGCGCTGAAGGTGCCCGTTTAAGCCATGCATAGTCGTAGGGACTGAGTCCTACCCTGGAACCTGTTCCCCATGATGGGCCCCAACAGCCTCAACCCTAAAACCCTAAGGCTTCGCCTGGACTTTGAAGTTAGACCTATATGAACATGGTCTACATACTGTAGAGGTTCAGGTAAGCCCTGTAAACTCCATATTATTGCTAAACCCTAACGCTCAATCCCTAAACCCCAATAGCTACATCCTGAATACCCTAAATTGCTTAAACCCTCCAATATAGTCCCTCTAATCCCTATAGTAGTTTCCATTTTCTTTTCCATTATCCGTGTATAACCCCAATATACCTAAACTTTAGCAATTCAGGTAGACAGTCAGTTGCCCATGCGCGGACCTCTCTGACGTTCGTGAGCCGGCTTTGGACTCGTGAAATGTCCTGGGCTACGCAATTCTACGGTTTAGGGTTTAAGGTCTAAGGTTAAGGTTTAGGATGGTTTAGGGTTTTGGCTTCGGAGTCATATGGGGTCCCATATTTAGGGGGTGTAAGGTTTAGGGTTTCAGGGTTTAAGGTTAGGGCTTTGGGCTTTAGACCCAAAGTGCCTTCAGTTCTTCGGTTTCATATGGGGTCCCATATAAGGACTTTTATACTGTGTAGAGCCCTTCTTTAAACCCAACCGCCCTCAGGGTCAGGGTTTCATGTAAGGATGTATACTAAAGGGTCCTAAAACTGAAGGTCTCGGGCCGCGGCTGATGGAGAATGGATAATCCGTCTCTGGTGTTTAGGAAATGCCGCCCATGGATTCATCAAGCAAATGACAAAAAGCTTTGCCGGCACGCATCCAACACGACTAGCTGGGCATCATCAATAGAAACCCCTACTACGGCAATTGAACAGCAAACGCTCCCGCAAAAAAACTCCCGTTGCAACTTGATCGTGCGCAGGAGAGAAGTATGAATTCAAGCCCTAGGGATCCAAATGCGTTATTCATAGACATGACGCCGAAAGTAGGTGTTTTTGATAGCCTTGGGTCGACAGGGAAAGCTTGCAAAGGAAGAGTGCTAAACGCCTGACCCCACCCCCTGCGCCCGTTGCCTTTAAAAAAGGGCACTGATACACCAATAATACTAATACTCCTAGCACCCCTGCCTTCACGCAAGAGAGCCGTGCAGAAAGCTAGTATAGTAAAGCCGAAGCATCAGATGGGGGAACTAACAAGGAGTTGCCTAAACGTTGTCGATACAAAACTTTTCTCCACTCCAACTCTGAACGAAAACCTACCACACTTTTCAAAGCCACAAAAAAAGCAGGTCAAATAATAACCCTAAATCCTATATCCCTGTATATCTCTAGGGAAGATACCCTTACAACCCCAAATGGCCACTCCTCTACGCACTTTAGGGGTTGAGGTGTGACCTGAAGGCTGAGCGGCCCCTCCTCGGAATGGATCTCCCCACACAACAACTCCGCCATTTTCAGAGACAGCTGCGAAAGCCCCACGAGAAGCTCCTAGACACGGGAGCTTCTGAGACAAGATGCCGTACTCATGGTTTCCCTTACCACCCCCGTCCCTAGGTTCCCCATTAGTTGGGCATAAGGTTACTTAAAGTTCTACAGGGGGGTTGCCAAAGAGCTGGTCAGCGCGAAGACAGGGAGTTTTAGGAGCTTCTTAATATCAAGATGCTCTTCCCGTTTCAGAGCGCGGGCTTCCTAAAACGGAATAGCCTCAAGTGAATTGTTGTTAAGGAACCTAAGTTAAATTACCGTAATACGTGTATATAACAAGTAGTCTGGGCGTCCTTCCTGCAACCCAGTAGATGGGATTGGGTACATCACAGTACGGCTAGCGTCCTTGTTTGGATGCGCTGGGTTGCCAATAATGTAGCATTTGAAGGCACATCTTCACGACTTACCGAGGCATTCATATATGGCAGGTACCTGGGCGTCGGAAGGACACAGGTACAGATACGGCTGTGTCCAAGTAGGCCGTATTTAGTGCTTTGCGGACGTTTCTTAAGAACATGTGCATGGCCCCTGGGGTCCTTATGATAGCCTCATGAGGCATTTCATCAACTGTTGGGGTATAGGGAGAACCGCCAAGTAGGAATGACAGGGCAGAGATACCTACGCCAAAGCCGTGAAGCCTCTACCAAATAATTGGATGCTGTACTTTATTTAAGTCCTGAACCCAAATCCCTAAACCCCAAATCCTACTAAACCATACTAAACCCTAACCTTCAACCCAAACTCTAAAGGGTCTATTTAGGCTTTAGGCCTACTAAACGCCAAACCCTGAACTTTCCTACAGCCTACTTGGATGCCCAGGGGCTAATTGCGCGGATGTTTTTCAATTGGTTTCGGCATGGAGTGCAATCACCACCAATCCTGACAGGCAAGCGGTTGAGGGTTGAGCTCTGAGTTTAGGGCAATGACTACAAGAGAACCACCGACTGTGAAGTTTCATGTTGACTTCACGCTAGCACCCCGACTCCCGCCGTAGGAACACAATGATTGCTAAACCCAACCTTTGTAGATATTTCAGAAGTTATTGTGAATAGGATATAACTGGTTCAAAGAGGATTTTTGTACCATATTTGGTGCGTGATTATTCGCCCCCCCCCCCCTCCCTCCCCATGCCCCTCCCCGGCTGTGAAATGGAGATAGATCAGAGATAGATCAATCGTTGGGGCAGGGAATTAATGCGAGGTCAACCCTTGCCACGGCACGAGAAGCCCCCAAATCTCCGGAACATTAAACGCCTAACTCCAAAACCCAAAGCCATAACCCCTGATCGCTGAGCCCCTTAAGCCCCTAATCCCAAAGCCCCAAACACAAACCCTCATCCCCTGAACCACAAGCCCTGAACTCAAAACCCTAAA
>CAJNIZ010003895.1:0-12377 GCA_905231905.1 Symbiodinium pilosum | reverse complement strand
AAAGCCCTCCCTAAACCCTAAACCCTAAAACCTGGGTACGATGTAGTACCTCTGGAGTTGCCTATTAAGGCTGTTATTATATAGTAGTTTCCATGTTCTTTTCCATTATCCCAATATATCCCTAACATAACACCTATATGATTTAGCTCCCTTCCTCAGCCCGAAACCCCCAAACCCTAAAACCCTAAACCCTACGAACCCTAAGCCCTAAACCCTAAACCCCAAACCCCCTACACAATTTGGCAACCAGTGTCTCTTGGCAGCCCCAAGTCACCACACAGCCATCCTGCCGGAGGGCAGCAAACGCGCCATAGGTCGCTGTCACCTGGCGTTTAGGGCTTAGGGGTTCTTAGGGTTTAGGGGTTGGCGTTCTTAGGGAGGGGTTGGGGCTCCTAGGGTTTAGGGATTGGGGTTCCTAATTCTTAGGGTTTAGGGATTCGGATTTTTAGGGTTGTTTTGGGGGAAGAGTCCAAGTACTCCACGGGGAGTTATATGGGGGTATGTAGCGGCCTGTTGGGCTTAGTGCTTGGACTTTAGGGTCCAGGGTCAAGATTCGGCGTCTAGAGCCATAGTCTAAACTCCTAATATCCGCCTTAATAACCCCTATGGCAGTCCCCTATATGATCCCCTACATAACCCTTTTGAAGGAGTTTAAGCTACAGCTCATGCAAGGCTTAGGGTCCACTTTGGAGGGGAAACCGGAGTTTTGGCACATCCACAAAAGCCGGTTCAACGGATTATAACTGAAAATTGTAGGTTTATGGAGGATGGACTGCTCTGGGATTGGAGTTATGGCTACCTGGGTGGTACTTTAAGGCCAGCGTTTTTGGTGACCAGGTCCCCTCCGTGCAACACGATGGGCAACCCTAAACCCAAAACGCCCTGAACCGCGTGCTTACCAACTATCCCAAAGTGCGACCCTGTTGTTGTTACAGTATGCTTTTAATACCCAAACAACCAGCTACAATGGAGACTTTCAGTGAAGGCCAAACTCCCAAGAGCTATAAAGCTTGCAGCCCTTTCAAAGAAAGATTTCCGAGATTCCGTGTTAGTTTGGTGGGAAATGTTTAGCCGCCTTAGCCGTACAGGACCAAACGCCTTGTTTGAGCTGCTATACTACGCGGCGTCCCTTGGATTCAACCCGAAACCCCAAAAATCCTTTGAAGCCTAAACCTGTAATCTTTAAACCCGGTAGGCCTAGTACGAAAAACTGAAATAATCAATCATTAATAGGAAGTATTGGGAGAATATAGGTCATAATTTGATTTTTGTAGCTTGCACGTTTTCCTACCTAGCCTCCACGACGTCATGAAGCTGGTCGTGGACCTGAAGGTAAAACGGAGCCGTCAGGGTGGGACTTGAAAGGCACAGAAATGATTTGAGTGTTCAGGGTTTAAAGTTTTCTGTGCCACTTGTCCGGGCCAACACCTTAAGCCCTGATCCGTGTAAGGCGTTGTCAAACCCTAATTAGATCATTCTAGGCCTTTGGCCTGTGTTGCCTCCAAAATTTCAATCAACTCCTTAACCCTAAGCCCCAAAGCGCCTCTTAATCCTTAAGCCCGTGACGCAAATCCAGAACTCACAAACCCTCGTAAACTGCAAGCGTCGCTCCATGGCCTAAGAGAACACATGACATGCGTACTGTCCCATGAGCGCCAGTAAAAAACGCACACACACACACACACATTGCAAATCTCCTACGTCTCACCTCCCAGCCCCAAGCTCTCGAGCCTCATCCGCGGACCTTGAACCCAGAACCCCAAGCTCCATCACCCGACTAAATCCTCAACACCCCAAGGCCCTGACAAAATTCGACAAACTCTAGTTGACCGCTCAACCCCTAAGCCTCCAAACCTTCCGAACACTGCCCTTAACGGTCCAATGCCCCAAATCAACATGATCTCTAGGCTCCACGCCCCAAGCCCTAAAGCCTAAACCCTCCAGGCCCTAAACCCTAAGCCCTTACGGCCGCAAGCCCTAAACCCCAAGCCCTCCATGACATACCATAGTACTACAGACTCGCATTTTACCACTTGGTAAAAAAAAAACTTCTCAAGTCAGCTGCACTTGTCACTCTTTTTCCCGCCCAGCCAGTCAGAAAGTCGTCGACATCTCGTGCACTGACCTTCGTAAATCAGAGTCAAAGCATGTGCGCTACTTGACTAAGCTGCTTGCGGGGCCTGGTAGCAGTGGGCTGGCATGAACTGGACGACGGAACATTATTGTCAGGTCTGAGTGACCATGACATGGACAACTTGTCCAGGTCATTGCCTCCAATGGCCAACAACATGTCAAATAAGATGCAGCCCTCCAAGTTCGACTGCCGGGATCAGTGGGCATGGGGACGTCCTTTGCCTTTGCGAAGACCATGGTGGACGCTGACGGTGGCAGCACGACCCCTCCCATGAAGGCAAGCGCAGATGACGAGGGGCGCTTCTTGCCAACAATACGCTGCGCCTCCTCCGGCCGGCGATGTGCCATGATTTCTGTCATCAGGTGGCGCCCGTGGTTCATGCTGTGCTCGCGTGGCCCTTCGACGAGCTCGCGCGCTGCAAGACCGCTCTGCGCGCAGGCGGCTGGCTGGTTCTTGTGTAGATGATAGCCCGCTTGCAACCCACACTCTGCGAAACCTCTTCCAACAGCTTCAGATTCCAAAAAAGCGGCCGCGCAAAGGCGAAAATGTCCATGGCCTTGTTTCCTCATCGGCACCAAGAGCCTGCCAAGTCCGGGGCAGTAAGTCTAGAGCATCTCAAACAAGGCAGGCAGTCCTCTGGCGTGAATTAAACCCCAGCCTGGTTTCGAGGTTGGCATTGGCGTCAGAAGGCGCCTCCTTCTCAGTGACCTCGAGTTCTTCATCCTCTTGGTCTTCTCTGTTATCGACGCCGAGGTCCTCCTCTGGCTGGCTGTCCTTGTCGGGGACGTTCTCATTCCCACGCCTGAATCTGCACTTTGCGTTCACGCATCTTTGCCGAAGTTTTTCGAGCGCAGCGGAGTGGCATCCACTGATGACGCAGCGCGATGGAACTGATTCCTTTTAGAAGGAGCTGCCCTGCGCTCTCACAACGTATGTTGGCGGAAAGCGTTGGCTTTGCGACGAGCTGTGAGCGCTGGGTCAAAAGTGGCAACAAATCTATACGCTTGCCCACCAGAATGCAACACTTCACATTGTCGACGTTGATGCAGTCCTTGGCCTCCTTCGCGAACCAGTCCAAGAAGTCACTGACCACTTTGCTTTCGACGTCCGACAGTCCAGGATCATCAAGACCTTCTCGCGAGGAGAAACATGCGCCTTGATGTCTGCCAGGAAGTCGTCCTTGCTGGTGGTGATCGCGACCTTTCTGACGTCCATGAGCGAAAGCCTTTGTGCTTTCTCCCACACCGGGTCAATCGCGTTGCCCTCCTCGATGCGCAGCTCCATGTCGTCATCTGCCTTCTCTTCGGTCGGCTTCGTCTCCGACGCTGATGCTGAACCCGACTGGGCCCAGGCTTCGGGGGAACGTCCTCACTTGACGTAGAAGACGAAGAGGAGTCTGAGTCTGAGTCAGAGTCACTGGAGATGGAGCTCGTGCTGTTGGACTGCTTCTTCTTTGCATCGGGCTTGTTCTTCTTGGGTTGTTTGTTAGACTCCCTATCGCGTACAGGTACAGCAGCTACTCTTGGCAAGATAACCGAAGACGTCCTACCCCCCCTTCTGTAAAAAACCAGTTTATAAACACCCAAAACGCTCTGAGTAGCGCAAATCCATTATACTTAAACGTGAATAACAGTGGGATTTGTTATGGAGCCTGCGTATATTCAGCCGATGCAGAAGCAAATACATACCATAACTGTAGGAAAACCTCACAAAACCTCGAAAATACCTATGTTCAAAAACGCAGGCCTCATGACAAACCCTTCTATTAATTTGACCCTAATATCCCGTACATAAACTCCACCAAGAACCCTCGTCTTTGGTAGATACGATGTCTGGACCTGGTAAGTTTCCCGTGTTGAATAAAATTAAGCCGCAGGCTCCACTCCTTCCTACTCCCGTCAGTTCTTTTAAGTTTCGGCCTTGCGACCATGCTCCCTCCGGAACCCATAGATTCTAATTTCTCATAATCCTATAAGCTATACTTCATATACACCCATGAGTTAGACCCTAACGTCCCCTAAATAAACTCCAGCAAGAACTAAGAACCCTCGTCTATGGAAGATACTATGTCTGAACCTGGTAAGTTTCCACGTGTTGAGTAAAATTAAGCCGCAGGCTCCACTTCTGGTGCCCTTCCTCCTTCCGTCAATTCCTTTAAGTTTCTGCCTTGCGACCATGCTCCCTCCAGATCCCAAAGACTGAGATCCCGGCGCAAGATGAGTGGCGTTGACCGCAGGACATGTGGTTCAGGGTGCACTCTAAGGGATTTGGAACCCCGGTAGAAATTATAATTTCAGCTAAATATTAGGATTCTAGGTAACAGAATTTTCAAAATTATTTTCAGGAACCTTGCAGTGTAGGGTTTTAGGATTTTGGGTTTTAGGCTTTTATTGCCTGGGTGTTTTGGGCATTCCCGATACATAGAGGGTGGGCGCTAGGCTAGCACATGGAACTTCCAAAGATTTGCCTCCGCAAATCAGGATGTCATGTCGCAGGCACGGATGCTCCACAAGTGCTCGTCTCCCCTGTCTGATGAAATTGGCTGTTTGAGCTCAACACAATACTGCAGACGTATCTGAAAGCCGATCTGGCCCTCACGACAAAAAATGACACTTAAATCAAGTTCCAAAGAAATTTTCTTAACATACCCCCTGACCCCTCAAAACGCGAGTTTGTACTATAGTAGTTTCCAGCTTCTTCTACATTATCCCTATATGACTATATAACCCCTATATCCCCTAGGGGCTCCAAAACCCAAAGCCTAAACCCCCCCAAAAAACACGGAATGTCGAGCCACCCAGGAGCAGTCCCCGCCATAGCTGGCATCCCCCCAGGTGACCGCCGCGCCGTTCGGCCGGAAGAGTGCGAAGGAGTCGCCCAAACCTGGGTCTTTAGGGCTTAGTGCTTAGGGTCTAGGGTTTAGGGTCTAGGATTCAGGGTTTAGGTCCCTTTTTCTAAGGGGTCGTAGGGATGTATCTGTCTGTACGTGTATATATAGCATTAGTTGATAGGTCCCATTTTAAAGGGATTGTAGGAGATAGAAGATAAATACATATACACACATCTTTCTATACATATATATATATACACATGTGTGAAGGTGTATAAAGCAGATACAGGGTACAGAATTGGGGGTTTAGATTCTGAGGGTGTAGGGCTTGCTTTGGGGTTCAGGGCTTCGGCTCTGGATTTAGGACTTATACACTAGACCTTGATCTTGATGCCCCAAAAATTAGGACAATGAAGCAACAGCTTAAAACAACAGTTCTGGAGGGCTGTCTGAACCTTGGGTGTCGGGTTTAGGGTTTACGATCGCCCATGCTTAAAGGGGGGGGGGGGCGTGAAAATGGCTTGAGCCATTTTCGACGTGCCCCCCTGTCTTCCTAAGACCTCTACTTGGACACCTTACCAAAAAACGCCAAGAACCCAAGCCATTTAACGTCCCCTCCCCCTCCCCTGCTGAGCCATTTAATCCCCTCAACATGTATTCTAGAGATTTCCAATTAAAATGGCTTGGAGGACCTCTCACGTCTACCAAGCCATTTTTGGACCCCCTTAACATGTACCCCATAGATGTCCCCAAAATGGCTTTGAAAATATTGGCTGAAGCACGTACCCCCCCAAGCCAATATTAAGGATGGGTGATGGTTTACGGTAAACTAAGTCAACCCCTAAAACCCTAAAGGCCCTAAACCCTAAACAAAACCTGCCCACAACCCTTGACTGAGAGAACAAATTAATCAAATTACAAAGGCCAAGAAGCAACAGTAACAACCATGATGATAACCACCCTTTCCTGCCCTGCCCCGGGCTTCTGAGAATGTCTGGGCCCCGTGAACCCACCCTGTCCTCATTAGGGTTGAAGGTTTAGGGTTTGAGGCTTCGGTTTAGGATGGTTTGGGGCTTATGGTCATTGCTAGGGAAAATTGTGAAAGCCTTTCAGACCCGTCAGATACAGTTGAAACTACTCCGAGAAGCAGGCTAGCTGTTAGAAACACCGAGCCGCGAATCCCACAGCTTTATGGGTGACGACCAGAAAAAACTGAGCGTACATCGCTGAAAACTTATCCAAACTATTGTGTGTGTATATATATATATATATGTATACGTAGATCTCCATATATATTGCAGCTACATCCTTCATCCTGGAGCATTTCAAGACCATACAGGAGCCGGGAGGCTACTGAACGCCAGATTCCAGGAGCTTCCTGCAACAGGCAGAAGAGTTTGGGGTTTCGTGCTAAGGTTTAGGCTTTAGGATTTAGGGCTTAGGGTGCAAGAACCAACCAAAGCTTCAGGGGACCTTTCCGAAGATGCAATGAGCTGGCAAAGGGCTATGAGTTCCGGAGAATGTTTCCTTGACCCAGCGTTACGGATCTCTATATCGCCTCTTCTTAGGATCCTTAGCATTCTTATTTTAACCCCTCTTCTAGTTAGTAAGAAGGTTCGTCCAGGCCTCATATGAGCTACAGTCAATATTTCCCTAGCAAATGAATGGACATGGATTCCTACCCTAGACCCTAAACTGGGAATCCTTATTGAAGACCATATTAAGGACTATACTTAAGTACCCACCCTTAATGGTATCCCCCTTAACAACCCCTGTAGTATTCCCCTATATAACCCCTCTTTAAGGAGTCCAGACTATAGCTGATATGTAGTCCGCGTTGGGTTGAGCAGCCTGCGTTTAGAATTGTTGCGTACGGCTGGGGAGTGAATTCAGGGACCAAAACCGGTTTAGGGTTTAGCGCTTTGAGGATTGAGGGTTTACGGATTGAGGGTCCAAGTAGCCAAATAATATGGGGGGCTTAGGCCGCACATGCTACAATCTGAATGGCGCTCAGGGATGGGGATCATTGAGGAGATTCAGTGGGTTGAGTTCTATTCTCAAGGAATAGGTTGGGGATATAGGTTGGGGGGGGAGTCGGAGGCTGCTTGGTTTGATTGGCAACCCTACATCATTTGGGGCTGACTCCAAAGAGCTCAGGCATACACTCCCTTTACTGGACGTTTATAGGGATTCGAGTCCCTTTCTTCCCTACTAGACACCAGGAAGCTTCTCCAACTTCGCTAAATCGTCGCTATATGGGTCGCAATTATCTTGGCTTTTCCTCTCTACATGGTACCCAGGGAGCCCAGTATAGATTCAGGAATGTACCTTTAATCATACCAAGACCGTTAAGATCATGTAAGGTATATTCCTTACTCTACATTGGGCTCCCTGGGGTACCTCCCCATAACTGCGGCCTGCGCGCACAAAGGAGCTGTAGCTGGAGGTGAGGATCGTGGCCCGAGCTGTCGCTGTGACCTGCTTTCAGGTTTTAGGGTTTAGGGTTTAGGGTTTAGGAGCCCTAAGCGTCCCATTACCCAAATACTAGGGTTTAGGGTTCAGGGTTTAGGGTTAACGTAGATCCATGATTAATCAACTCCCTCCATTTAAGGGGCTTATTAGTAGGACCCCCATTATAATCCCTATTAAGGGGAGGGTGTTTAATTTTAGGGGTCAACGTTACCCATGCAAATAATAGAGTTTGAGGTACCATTCAGATGATAATATTAGCGCCTAAGGCCCGATTATTTGGGCATTGGGAGGCGTAGGAGAAGTAGAATAATGTGGTTGCAGGACATTGTAGGTTGAGTTGACTACTTTGTAGCTCAGTAATAAGCCTGGTGGTTGAGGTTTTGCGGGGAAGCACCTTTCATAGAAATGACCCGCTATCCCACCCCCGCCCCGTACGCATAATCTTAACGCTGCATCACTACCCTAAGGGTCCAAGGACCCAAATAATAGGGTTTTAACCCCTATATCCCCTTTAAAGGGACCCTAGTATTTGGGTCTTTGGACCCTTAGGGTTATAGAACCAGGAATTATTTTTACGGACAGCCAGAGAGGGGGATTGGTCTCGGACGATGGCTGCAGGCTTCAGAGTGAATTATGGGTTCGGGGTTTAGGGTTTACGGTTTTAGGGTTTAGGTGC
Source organism: Symbiodinium pilosum (assembly GCA_905231905.1). Lineage (NCBI taxonomy): Eukaryota > Dinophyceae > Suessiales > Symbiodiniaceae > Symbiodinium > Symbiodinium pilosum. The sequence goes on along the minus strand of CAJNIZ010003895.1, from coordinate 4,265 downwards.
TTAGGGTTTAGAAATCCATACCATAATTGGGACCCCAAAAGGGACCCCAACATACTGAAATCTTCATTCAGGGGGCCAAGAGTTCACCGGTCAACGATGTGACTTGAAGCATTCCACGCGCAGTATTCGAAGCCTAACCCTAAACCCTGAACCCGAAGCCCTTACGAACCCGCCCCACCAACCTACCCTCCCCAAAGCGACGTGGAACTCTAAAATAAACCTTTCTAGGCCAGTGTCTTTAAAAAGGGCCATAGTCTAAACTCCTAGTATCCCCCTGAGTAACCCCGAAAATCCACGCTGTAAAAGTCATGGAGATGGGCGGTTGTCAAAATTAGGGTCCCTTTTGGATCCCTACTATAATACGGAACCTAATATTTTTAGTACCCGAAAAGGGACCACAATTTTAACTACCACCCAGATGCTGCTGCATGGCCTCGATCCCAGTCTGAACCAGTGGCACCCATCGCGACTGCACCGGCTCCACTCTGCCCTAAAGGCTTTGCCTTCAACGCTATAAAGCCCCATATTACCTCATATAACCCAGTATGGGAGTTTCCATTTTCTTTTCCATTATCCCTACAAAAACCCTATATTGCCCTAGAAAACCCCTATAGAACCCCAGCTGTCTTCAGCGAAGTCTTCAGCTCCAAGATCGTGCCCGCGTCCTCAAAAGCAGCTCTACCGTGGATGGCTGCTGGCATCTGCCCCATCAGATAACCGTAATGATACATAACGCCGTGGGCTTCAGGGAGGACAGCATCATCCACCACCGCTGCCGCTGCCGCTGCCGCCGCCGCCGCTACCACCACCACCACCACCATAAGTTGACTTTAAGTGCCTTCTTGCAAGAAGCAATCGAATAAGCAGGGTTCTACCCAATAGTTCTGATTTCCAGATTTCGCAGGAGCATCCGGAAATACCACTTTATTTGCTGGGAAGTACCCATATGCTTGGGCCTCCTCCTATGAAGTGGGTGCCGCTGGTCTTTGCATGGCCTTGCCATACTTGAACATGTCCTACAGCTCTGCGAAGTTCCCCAGACTAGCAGTTTAACGTTTAGGGTCGCTGGTCTTCATAGGCACGTTTTTTTTCTTTTCTTTTTTTTTNNGGGGGGGGGGTGGGGGTGGGGGTAGGTTTAGAGTGTCCCAGAAGCCCTTCTTGACAAGGACCTTCAGAGCCTAAGATAGTGCCATAAAGGAAGATTTCTTAACTTATACTTGGGCATTAGGACCCTTAATATGATTAGAGGTATATTCCTTTATTACTCTACATCGGGTTCCCTGTATACCTATCCAAATTGTAGTCCCCTGACAGTAGACCTCTATCAAAAGCAGCATGTTCAATGTTTCCTGTGGGCTATCCTGTAATACCATTAAAGAATGTTTCCGCAGACTACAGAAATAAATATTATGCCTAAACCCTAAACCCCAACCTATATCAAGCAGACAGGGCGGGGAATAACACACCCACCCATCTGCAACCTTAGTCAGGACCGTAAAGCCGTAAAATCTCAAAGCTAGAGCCTCAAACCGTAGCCCCCCTTGAGTAGATAGAACATGGCCTTGGGTATACTATAATAAGATCCACATATATCCCCTAAACCCTATAGACCCTATACCCTATACTCCATATTCTATCTACTTAAGAGGGACTATAAATCCAAAAAATCCCTTCCACCACCTTCGGGGCCTGGGAGCCCTCCTGGATGCCGGCCTCACTTAGAGTCGCAAGTCCTGAACTAGGTTGGGTTTAGGGTTTAGGGCTTAGGGTTTCGGACTTAGGCTTTGGGGTTTAAGGCCTAGGGCTCAGGATTTAAGGTTTAGGGTTTAGTCTCGAAAGTCCTGACGCAGAGGGATCTGCCGCCTTGGAAACACGGAACCCCAAAGGTGCATTGTATGCCCCCTTCACACAGGTCCAAACCCTGAAACTGCAAACCCAAACCCTTAAACCTTGAAGCCTAATCCAAGTGTCATCCGCATCTGGGAGCCTGGCACTCCCGCTTTGATTCTCAGTCTGTTATGCTTGGTACTCTTCCGTGTATGTGCTGCAGCTGTTTCTAAGAATGATCTTCCTACTGTTCTCGAGATACTAGCGGGCTTCTACTCACGTAGTCGACTCATCACGATCCCTACGAAAATCAAGTGCTACACCTTCATAACATCACTGCATGATCTTGTGGTACTACAAAACGTCACTCTTGCCTTCGGGCCCATGATAAATCAGCAATGTCCATCTGCACCAGACCTTCCAGCAGCAAACAAGACCACTCAAATGTGGTGGCACCTTGGAAGTCAAGCTTCTCCTAACCCAGACTCCTGATTAATAAGCCCCCTTCCCTTAATGGGGAATATAATTGTTGGCAGAGTTTAGGGTGTAGGGTTTAGGATTTAGCGTTTAGTGTTGAGGATTTAGGGATTAGGATTCAGGGTTTAGCAGGGATCCTAATAATATTCAGGCCCAGAAGGAGGGGAATTATTAATCATGGGTCTGCATTATTCCATACATGCCAGTGGAAAGAAAGCTGTCTAAACGCTCTAGAGAAGGGTAGGTTGCCAAAACTATGGCCCTTGGTGGAAATCATCTGCATAATACAGCCCCTAATGTTCAGTGCAATGCCCCCAAGAAAAACATGTCTGACAAGTCCCCAAATTTTGACGAACCTAGTTGAACCTACAAACAAGCCATGTCCTGGCAAACAAACGCCGGCATCCGTCACAATGTCGCCAATGAGAAACTTCAACTCCTGCGATGAATTCTGTGGCTTCAGGACCTTTATACACTTATAAAGGTTCTAGGGCTGGCGTTATGCAAGGGGTTATATCATGATATGGATAGATATATATGTATATGTATATGTATATGTATATGGGTGCTGGGGTTATGTACGGGTTACATAGGGGGGTACATAAGGGTGCATCTATTTATATCCATACATATATATATATATATATTTGCGAGTTCTAGAGTTACATAAGAGCCATATAGGATATCTATATCTATATATATATATATATGTACAAAGACAGCTGTCAGGTTTAGGTTTTGATTTCGAGTGTTATATCAGGACTATACACGGGTCATAGGTGCATAAATATATATATATACACATGTAAATGTGTTCGGGCTTAGGAGTTAATCTTCTGGTGTTATATCAAAGATACACAAGGTTTAGGGTTTGAAGTGAACCAGGTCATCCTCACATGCTTGTCGAATAAAACAAAGAACCCCTACTGGGCAATGCTTATTGGCCCTGAACGCTTGACCCCAAACCCTACACCTAATACGAAGAACTACCTGGACCCCCCCAAGATCCCCCAAGTATGTAAAGAAAAGCCCAACACCAAGAGTGATCAAGAAGGCCATTACCTTACATACTTTGGGGCTACAGATCTTGAGAATGGACAGTAGCTTTTTGACGGAAAGGCAATGCACGGCGCTCGGTTGAGCTCCAGTCTTTCGAGGCAATGAGATGACGATTAAGGGGCGATATAGGGTTCTTTTGGGGTTCAATAGGCGTTCTACAAGCTATATTGAGATTTATAGGGTTTGAGAGTCTCTGTGTGCACTGAAGCATCTACAATGCTTAATGGATAGCAACTGAGGTTCTGCCTCAAATGTTGGGTCTCGTGGCCATGTCACAGCTTATGCAATTTGCAGGCTCCTTGGTATCTGCCATAGCCTAACGTAGTCAAGGAACACGAGTTCCACACCAACTTGCTGCACGTTCTGGCTTCTTAGCACGCCCGTCTGTAATCCTTGTAGACCCATGGAAAATGTCATCATGAGTAAGTCCCTTAAGGTTCGACTAGAACAAAGATGAACCATAATTCCAAATGAGACAGCAAACGCTGCATGGAGGTTGTCAAAATTATGTTCTCGTTTAGATAATTAGCCTAAGTATTGGGGGCCGGACTCAAAAAGAGACCACAGCTTTGACAACCTATCACATAGTAGTTTCCACAAATAAGGGAGCCCAAATATGTGCTCAACACACTGCAAGCCTCCTTATAAAGGCCCGCAAAATGTGTAGTGTGTTTTTTGTGGTTAAACCTAGTAAGATTATGTACCTTATACAAAATACTATACCCCAAAAGGAGGATAGAATCTGACTCTATATTAATATTGGGTACCATAGCATCCCCAAATAAAATACTACACAAACAACCTCTATATAACCCCAGTTTCCATTTCATTTTCCATTTTCTTTTCCATTTGATTCTCCATTATAGGGCCCTGGGTACCATAAGATCCCCAATAAAATGCTA
>CAJNIZ010003894.1:0-22613 GCA_905231905.1 Symbiodinium pilosum | reverse complement strand
ATTATATTCGTGTCCTCTTATATTCCTATTATACCACTATTACAGGGTGGGGGGTCCTCCTAATGTACAGGGAATACGTTAACGTCATCTTCCAGTTACAAGACAGCAGTTTGGGATTGACCATTGATGGGAGCCCAAGTTCAATACTTACCTAAATTGGGCCTGCATTGGCCTATTTGGAGCCCCAGGGAATTGAGGAGCATTGGACTCTCCGATTTCGAGGATGGAGCTTTACCTCAGCCCTAGTCCCGAAACCCTTTACACTGCCTGAAGCACAAATGGAACTCCCCGGCAAAGAGGCCCTACAATGACTTGACAAAGAGCGTTTGCGCAGGTTCATGTCAGCTTGGGCGAGAACAGGGCTTGCAGGATTTAGGGTTTAACATTTAGGATATAGAGTTCAGGGTTTAGGATTTAGAGCCTAAGTTTGGAGTTTACAAGCCAATTCCCCATTCAGCTGCAGCATTCGGTGCTTCCGACCGCTCAAATTCACACAACAAACGCCCGTACAGCGTTGAACCCTGAACCCTAAACCCCAAGCCCCACACCTCGAGCAGTGAACAGCAAACAGTGGAATCTGGGTTTAGGGTACACCAACATTCTCAAAGGAAGGCCCGAGACCGCAAAGCCTGACCTTCGAGAAGGCTTTGAGGGAGGATCCTCAAAAGGATCGGTCGCCTAGTACTTCTGAGTTCTGAGCACTCCCCAGCGCTTCCTAGGGAATCTGCTTGGCTTGGCAAAACCGGTGACAAATGTGCATGTAAACCACCCCCCAATAAACCGTGTGTCTCGTCCCTGAGACACCCGCCCCTACCCCTTAACCCTAAACTCCTAAACCCAAACATGGGGGGAGCAGTCCCTGTTTGATTCTTTAAGGGTCCCCAAAGAACATTATATCATTTCGAAGGATGTAAGCAGCGATTTTTTCAAAACCGCCAATGGAAAGCTCTTGACCTTTCCCCTAGTCTAAACGAAGCCCAGCTGCGGGTAGCTCCAAGTGGCCGAGTACTGCATGAACCCTCCCAACACACCTCCAGCAGCAAAGGGGGCGTTGAACCGTTTAGGGTTTGGGGTCTAAGGTCGCACATCCAGCAGGAAAGGACGGAGGCACCATATGGCATACAGCTTAGCGTTGAAGGTCACACCTCTGGCAACCAAAGGGGCGCCAAATGGTTTGGGGTGTGAAAGCCACACCTGCCACACCTGCAGCAGCAAACTTGCTAGTGGGCGATAGGGAATGACAAGAACGGCTGCAGCTATGCCCTGCGACAGTCCCAACCAACCACCAGCACAAAAAAAAGGAAGAAGAAGTGATGCCGAATCAACCACGTCCCGAAAGTGGCACAAAGTTCTAGGTTGCTGAATCAAGTTAATAGATCAAGGAAGCCCCACTATTTACTATATACCCATAATAGTTCCTTAGCAGCAACCCGGGTTTGGGGCTCAGCATCCACAATAGCACTTGGGGTTGTAGAACCCCAAAAGGAGCAGGCATGCAGAATGGAAGCGCCTGCCACAATAAATATTGCCCCGCTATATGACGGTACTGTATTGAGGGGTCGTGAGTAATAAGGGGTTAGGGCAGTTATTTCAATGGGGAGGGGATGCTACACCCCCAAAATCCTGAACCCGAGCCCTCAGCCCTAAAGCCTGAACATTAAGCCCAAAACCCTAAGACCTGCGCCTTGAACCCCAAACCCTAAACCCTAAATGGTCGTTTCCATTCTCTTTTCCATTATCCCTATATAATCCCCATATTATACTAAACCCTGAAGCCGATACAGCTCAAACAGTGGGGCCAGACCTGGAGGCTTCGTGAATCTCCGTGCGAATCACGTGGAGCTCTGTTTGCCAGAATTCAAAGACCTCGTTTAATGCTTCAGGTTTAGGATTTAGAGCTTAGGGCTTCCTTTCGTGGCACTCCCCAAAAAATATTTCAGCCGTTTATGCAAGGTTATCTAGGTTTGTGCCTGGCTACATAGGGCACATGGATAGGCTCGCATAGGAACATTTGAGGAGAGATATAGGCATATATGACCCCTGAGCTTAACGGAAGATCTGAAATCTGCTGTGTTAATCACGGCGGTTTCTTAAAGGATTTTTGAAAACCCAAACTTGAAACTGTTTTCAAGACATCCCTAGAGACAGCACTGTCCGGAAAGCGCTCAGCAGCCCATTGCAGGAAGGCTTTGGAAGCTGCGAAATCATCGTCAGTTATGGCTTCACCCAGATACGTCTTCCTCGGCTGCGTTTGATGTTGAACGGATAATTTGTCCAACGATGTGGCGCCTAAACCCTGAACCTTTGGCCCGGCAAAACTGCATGCCTTCCCGGCTGCAATGAAAGCGATTACGACTTTTTCTGCTCAAAATAGATAATACACTTTCTGAGACATATTCATAATGATAAAAAGAATCTTTATCGTTATATGTATATATCTTTTATTCTATCTTCTATACAGTATTATTTATTGTAAGAGATTGTGAAGAGACGATGCTCTCGAGATTATGCTCATCAATATCTTGACAAATGCCACTCTCCTTCCCCTACTACTTAACCTTATGCCTCACCACCCCTAATGATGAAGATTATGCATGTACTGTATTACTTGCTATAAACTACTATCATATACTATAGTATAATATACTCACTATAATGTACTAAATATACTACAATGGAAATTCTTGTTGTAATAGGGCTGTAAGAAAAGTAAGGAAAGCTGCAGCTCAAAAAACAAGGATTGCCGGTGGTTGGTAGGGAACAAGGGGATGGATCCCTCTGGTAGAACCCATAATATTCCTTTCTTCCCACTAAGCACAACTTGAACGTAGCTCCTTGTTTCGGCTCCTGTCAACCCAGCAGGACGGGGCGGGCCGCATACACAAGTGCCCTTATCTTGCTGAAGCGCGACCCAGGCCAGAATATTGTGCCAGCCAGCTGCTGTACAGCACGCACTCAAGGGCGAAGTATAAGTTTAAGCCTACGGTTAGAGTTTGGCGTTTAACGGTCGGGAGAGATAATTCAGAGATAGCCATAGACGGCCATGCTCGTTGATATTGCAGTATGGGGCAACTGCTACAGCAACAGCCACAGGAAACGGAGCAGTGATAGTAGGATGTGGTCGTACGCTTGCAGCACGGTAGCGAAAGTACGAACAAAGAAAGCCACATCAATGATTAAGAGGCCGTCATGGCCTCAATGATAACAAAACAAACGCAGCGCCTTCACTCATGCCGCCGTACTGGTAAAAACAGACATACTAATAGCACCTTGCGGGAATCTTAGAATAGATGTAAAAAAAGGACTGCAACTCAAAATCCTTCGACGACTGCCATGTGTCATCCATATGTTGTAGGCCAGGAGGACCAGAACTGCGAACGGAGCCATGACGCCTTCCTGCACATAGCCTTGGTGCGTAGCAGCGCTCGTCAGGGCTCCCAAGAAGAGCTCTGCTCATAATGTATACTTTGAGGCTTAGATCATTGACATATGCTTCTTTGAAGTATGGCATGTCCCCACTGGCCAAGAATGAGGGATGGCTAGCAAGTGCGCTGGCTACTCTGCTGCTCTTAATCTCTGACAGCCGTTTAGGATTTTCCCGAATACCAAAGTAATATAATGGCCGTAATCCCATCAAAACAGTCAAGAAGGCCATTGCTCTACTTACTTTGGGGTCCAGGTAAGGCTTACGCCTCAGGCTTCGGGGCTTATGCTTCAACTGGAGAAGAACCCTCGTATCTGAAGAATCATCAAAACTTGATGCGGGCCAAGTCCCCGTTCCCCTAAACCCTAAACCCCCAGCCCCTAACCCTAAACCCGCAACTTTTGCGCTCTAGGGCTTAGCTTTTCCGGCTTAGCCTGGAACTTCCAGTGGCTTAGCTGAGGTGGACCACCCACCCTGTAAGAGTGGTATAATCGGAATATGAGAGGCCCTGTGGATTTAGGGTTTCGGTAGCATGAAATAATCACGATTATTCCGTATAGTTTCTATTACTGGGTGGGGGGTCCACCAAAGGCTGAGCCTTCGAATCCCAGTTCTAATCTCTCTACACAACCCCTGGACATGGAGAATACAACGCGGTTTAAGGTTTTAGGGATTGGGGTTTAGGGCTTAGGGGCAAAGAGCTTAAATCCCGATTAAGACCTCCAAAGACATTCTCCACTTCCCCACTTCGTTGCTGGACTCCAGGCCCCCCCCACTAAACCCTAAACCCTAAACCCCTTAAGAAAAGACAGTAACTCGGCTTAAGGCTCAGGTTCCTGGGTAACCCCAGGCCCAAAAGCCCTATAGTCACTCCTAAGTAGATAGAATATGGGGCTATATGGGGATCCTATTATAATATACCCAAAGCCGTGTTCTATCTACTTGAGGGGGACCCTAAACCCTAAACCCTAAATAGTAGTTTCCATTTTCTTTTCCATTATCCCTATATAACCACAATATTCCCCTAATATGCTCTCTACTTAAGGGGGACTATAACCCTGTATCTAGGGCCCTTTTAGGGAGATCCGTGTTAGTTGGGGTCAGGGTCACACTGATGCAAGACCCAAGACCAAACCAAGTTTATAGTCCACCTTCAGTAGATAGAATATGGGGTATATGGGGATCTTACTATACCCAAAGCCATATTCTATCTACTTAAGGGGGACTATAGGGTCAGGAGCACGTATTATCCTCGTGAAGCCGATGGAGCCCTGAGATTCGAAAAGCACAACAGAACCACAAAGCTCTGTAATCCATGTCTCACTTCTTTTCGCAGACTCAGGCTGCAATGCCTCAACCCCTGAACCCACCTCAGAACCTCAACCAAACCCCTTAACCGAGAACTCCCTAAAAGGGCCCTAGATACACCTAGACCCTAGAATATGGGTCCCTTTAAAGGGGTTATATAAGGGTTATATGGGGATAATGGAAAAGAAAATGGAAACTACTATTCAGGGTTTAGGGTTTAGTGTTATTGAGCTCTTGAAAGCTGCCAGCAAGCAATCATGCAGCAGCTGCAGGGCATCTGCACGGCTGCCCTGGAGCGTACGACCCCCAGCCTGCCAAAAGCGTTAACTGGAAGTATAGGGTTATCGAGGGTCTAGGGTATGGGGTCACAATTTAGGGCTATTACCCCGATGATGGAGAATCAACTGGAAAAGGAATCGGAAGACAGAAACATCAAAAAGCATGGGGCTTCTATAAGGGTCAATAGATAGGGGCTTACTCCCTGCATACTAGTATTAAACAACCCCCCTGTTGTTAAACATGCTCCCATATGTACATATATATATATATATATAGATCCCCCCCCCCCCAACGGTCCACCATTTCTAAAGGCCAAAACATGGTATCAAGAGGAAATTTCTGGACACCTAGTCAAGGTGGATCTTGAGGGAGAAGTTTGCATCCATGTTGAAGCTTGCGGTAGACATCACAATAACTGGTCTTCTCTTTTGACGGGTTAGAGTCGGGGTTTCTTGTCACAGGTGTTTGACATGCAGCTAGCACGATTTCATTCACCATGGTAAGGTTGTAGTGTGAATAGTGTGAGTCAATTTGAATTGTATGGGAGACGGATCCACATTTTTCAAGCTCCACTTTCTGCCCCAAACCTCAACCTTTCCAAGGCTCCAAGACACTCAGCGGAAATGAGAGCGTAGGTCTGTGGAAATCTTTGTGAGCCGTATCAAGCCTCTTGCATTATGTGTCTGTTCCGCAGAATGGAACTGAATAGAACTCTCTTCTCTCCGCAAAAAAAATACAAGAGAGATACGTTTCACTTGAGAGAAGTGAAAGCTCCAGCTCCGGTCTCTGTTGACCGCATAGAAACTCAGCAGAATCAGCTGGAGCTTGAGCTCCCCTCTCACATGGAGAAGATTCGGTGCTTCTAACCAAGACACACGTGATTTGCAGTTCAAGCAAAATACAATTCCAGGCGAATACCAGAGAAACAAAGCTTACATCCTTTGGCTTGTAAATTCGGCGCGAGTTCTGCGAATGTCCCATATACACAAAAGCAGCAGCCCAAGATTTGAGAATTCCTCATTACATCCTAAGCCCTCTTTGTCAGAGACGCAAGTAGAGAAAACAGGGAACCCAGGACCTTAAAATCGATCTTCAAATTTGACGCTCAGGGCGTAGAGTTCTTTATATAAAGAAAGACCAGGATCGCAGAATTATCCTTTAGATTCACAGCTCATATAGTAAGCGCTTTATCTAAGAGTACAGAAGGAGCCCAGGATCTAAGAATTCGTCAGGTGTCACGGACTTGTCTCTTCGAATAATAATATGAATAAAGTCAAAAGCCAGAAACTGAGAATTCCTTTTTGGATTCGCAGCATGTTTGGAAATATCTTAGATTTGCGAAGACCGGAGCCCAGCATGTCAGAATTCCTTGTTAAATCCTAAGCACAGCTAGTAAGGGACATGTATATGGAAAACACGGAGCCCAGGACTGTAGAACCTATCTTTAACTTTGACATGCAGGTAGTCAAGGTTTGATACAAAGAAGAAGAGGAGACCCGGGTCGCAGAATCATTTTCCTTAGATTCACAGCCAATTAGTAATGACTTGTAGCAAAGGCCGTCAGAATCGATACTCATGGTGGATCTAGCATACTTATAGCAAACGAGTATGGAGGATAAAGGACATACACGACGAATATGATGGGCTTCGGGACCAACCGTTCAGTGTCAGCCATTATGGGATAATAGTCGGAATGCTAACCATAAAAAGCTTTAAGTTGAGCGCGGTGCCATGTATCATAAGCAAACTCGCATGCACGCACATGTAGACTAGTAACGCAGTTCGCTGAGTAGCTCGAGCTGCATAACATGCGCAGGCAGTGCGTTACGAACTCACGCATGCAGCGCAATATGTTCACTCATGCTTGAACAGTGTTGCACACTCACTCATGCAGAGCAATGTTCACTCAAGCCCGCACGGTTGCACCTAGGCATGGGCATGCACATGTACACTCGTAAAGTAGTTAGGAAGTCCAATAATTAGCTACTGTGATGGTTGATGCTGTTGCTGCGCTTGGGTGAGTAGGCAAATGAGTGGGTGAGTGAGTGTGGGCCAGTGCACGAGTGGTTGAGTGAACTTGTGGCTGAGTAAATGTGTCAGTGAGACCCAAAGTCAAGCACGCAGAGTTGGAGATGTCAGGTTTAGGGTTCCCTGCATTTAAACCTGCATTTAGGATTTAGGGAAAAATTCGGCCAGACCCTAGAAACCAAGAACCAAGATGCCCAGGACTCTTGGTTCTTGGTTTCTGGGCCCTGGTTGCCTGCACTTGAATTTGGGTGGAGATTTGTTTCTCTTGTTGTTGAGGTGGGTGGCAAGGAGGGGTCATGGAGGGGAGAATAGGGTGTTGGATGGCTGGAGGGGTGTTGGGGCGCACCCCGGCTTGCCCACTTGCATGTCATGCAGAATGATGGAACAGTAGCGGGAAGTCATGATGGAAACCATATGAACCAAGTCATGGCAGTCATAACACACATGAAAAGTGACAAAAGCAGTGAAATATGATGATCAATGCTGACAAGCGTTCAAACATCTTGCAACAAGAGGAAGGCATGAAACCATGATAATGATGAAGTATGAGAAAAGCTGCTGAAGTATCATGGGTACTGATGATCAATGCTGAAACATCATTGAAACGTAATTGAAGTATTGTTATGGCGCAAACAACGCGAAACATGACAGCCCATGTCTATAAGCGATGACGGATGATGCAAACTCATGAAACAATGAAAGAAACAACTGGTGGACGAGTCTCGGATAAGGATACAACATTAGGACACATGATCAACTATAGTGGAAAATGATGAACATGCGTACATGATCCGCCTAATCCTTCCTTAGAGGGGTGGCGGGCACACCCCTTTTGCAAACATAATGATTAACCCTCCCCCGTAGTTACAGTAAGTAGTAGTAAATAAAAAATCGTGATAGTAAATAGTAATAGTAGTAAATAGCACTTAGTAACTCGTAATAATAGTAGCAAATGTTCATCAGTTAAAGTACATATCACAGTGATCTTTAACAGTCAATAGTAAACAGTGAGAAGTAAACAGCACGCAACCCTAAACCCTGAACCCGCCCCTAAACCTTAATACATCAACCCTAGACCCATGCCTTCGATGCTACTCTCAGCATCTGCGGCGGCAGCATGGACAGCACCTCCGCCATGGGGTTTGAGCGTTGGGGGTTTAGGGTTCAGAAGGCTTCGAATGGCCAAATCTCTTTGCATACCCTTTCACCTGCTGCTTTTTAAACTAACCCAGCTCTATGGCTGGCATCCCATGACCAAGAAGCAGTTTATCATGGTTTTGTGGTTTAGAGCTAAGGGTTGTCGGTTGCCTGTCACGGTTGAAGAGTTTGAAGTCTGGTCTGTTAGCTTTTTTGTCTTCGGATGATCGGACTGTAGGATGTGGGGCCTTACGACTCCTTAGGGTTGAGGGTTTAGGGTTTACAGTCCCCCTTAAGTAGATAGAATATGCGGTATATGGGCATCCTATTCGAATGTACCCAAAACCATATTCTATCTACTTAAGGGAGACTCTAGGGTTTAGGGTTTAAGGCATGCTAGGAAGATTGTGGCTGGGCCATCAGTCTGGGGCATGGGCACGCTCATGGTTCGAGCTTGTGCCTTGCCGTGCGTGTACCCCCAAAACCCGAACCCTTAAGATCCTATATAAATCCCTAAAACCCTAAACTTAGCCCACATGACCGTGGGAAGAAGACATGATCCTTTTTTTTACATAAATATAAGGAATCCCATACCCCCAAAAGAGTATAAAGGATCCCTAGCATTGATCCAGTAAACCCTAAACCCAAACAAGGAGTCCAGGACAACAATGTTGGTAAGCATTTAGGCCCGTACCTCCCGTAATCTCCATAGCCCCTTATAGAAGCCCCGGTGTCCATGTAGTTGTCCATTGCGTTTCCCATGCGATGCTATATTTGTGGTGACCATTTAGGCCCCCATAGCCTGCAAGCCTGCATCGATGGAATCTCTCTCTACAGCCCCAAAGGAAAAACTTGAGTCTCAAGCATCTGGCCGTGGCCGTAACGTGACTTCTGTTGCTGAACATATCGGGGTACCCTAAACCCTAGACAGTAAACCCTATATCCTGGGGCAGGCACGAAGTCCTGATTCTGGCGGATAAGGTTTGAAGCTCCGTGAAAGGTTCTGAAGCTGCTTGCGAAGTGGTTTCCTGCGTTTTAGGGGTTTAGGGTATATACTATACCCAGAAAGGTCCAAGTACTTCACAAAATACCCGAGACCTGTGCTATAACTACTCGACAACAGTATACGAGGCAGATAGTGCTTCGGGGCGCTGCGTGTGACCTAATCCCCTAACCAAAACCCTTCAGATCTAGGGATTTCTCAAAACAGCCTCATATAACCCATGATAAGGACCCGCTGATCCCATTACAACCACTTTGTATCCCTACATTCCCCAGACTGAAATACTCGAATCTATCCCAGCTGAGTGCCCAACAAGATTGAACAGCCCCATGACGAAGGTAGCCTCGGATGTGTCAGGTTTACCGTTATAGGGTCATACACGGTGTTATAGGGTTATCTATGCACATATTTGACTATATTAGGTTATAATCCTAGCTTAACATAGGGTGATGTAAGGTTATGTGGAAATGTAGCAGGATACATGCAAAGGCAGAAGGGGATATGTCGGGATATTTAGGGGTATATTGGGATCTCTAGAAAAGCGTAGCGTTACATAGGAATACATAGGGGTATTAGGGATAGCTAGGGACTTTTGGATATATATGGTTTTGGGTTTAGGTTTTGGAGAAAGGGTGGTGGGGCAGATGACGAGATTTGGGATGGACACCCTTAGGCATGGCCTTCAGATTCGTTTTTGAGACGGATTTGCCGGTGTAATGACGAAGCCTAAATAATTACCAAGTTAGTGTGTCTGTTTAAGGCAACCAATACCACAAATAAACAAGGAATCCAGGATCATACCATGGGTCGTTATTGAGGCCCCTACATTATTGGGACCTCGAAGCTTCAGTGTGGGATTAGATTTTTTCTTCGGATGTGGAACTGGCATAGTCAAAAAATGCTTCATGGATTATTTTGCGCAAAAACACTAGTTGCAAGGAACAAACTATCTACGATCTATCATTCTGGCTTCTCCAAGAGGTTCCGTCATCCTCCTCCCACAAATCCCCCCCCCTCACCCCCAATCCCCATATAATCACAGATATTTTCGCACGGTATAATGATACAATACTGGAAATATCTATCAGTAGTGGGGGTGGATTTTTGTTGTGTGCCGGAATGATACCAAGGGATTCCGGGGTTTAGGGTTTACGGATGTTTTGAGCTTTGAAAAATCCTCGTCAAGTCTGTCTAGTAGCTGGTTACTGGGTTTACCTACATAACACATCTTCAACCACGTGGGGGTCTTGGTAGGGTTGCGACTGACTTGTGGGTTTCGGGGCAGCCAAACAACCGGAAACAAGAAACAATCTCCAGCCCTAAACTCTAAACCTTAAATCCTAAACTCTAAACCCTGATTTTGGATGGCTCTGCATCACGTCCTCTTACTGTACTAACTATTTGAATCACATTTCGAGGCTCAGGGTTTGAGAATTCCCGGCGCTCCAGTATGAATCCGAAACACATTTAGCGGGTTATAAGTTACACACAGTATGAATAGATGTATATATAGAACAGAAAGTCAGCCAACCAAAGGCTCCTCATCCTCAGCCTTTCCACATGCGACAACAAACTTCACAGATGAGGCCCAGAACGATCTCAACGGGGAGCTCGGTGGGAAGAGGGCGGCACACAAGGCTTCAAAACAATGCCTTTTGTAAACCAGGGCTTTCATAACCCCCCCAAGGTTAATCAAGCGGAAACCTTTCGGGGGTGGAGTTTTTTCGTAGGTGAGGCTTGAGGTCTTGAGTGCTACAGACAACGCATCGTTTTAGGAGTGGTGTACCAAGAAAAGTACATCCCCAACTCCCAATACCCAAAGCCTCAAGGCCCCGAAGACACATGACTGCAAAGCGAACCCACTGGGCATGATGACAATGCCTATTGCTGTACATGCGTGCCCAAAATCCCTACTCACCTACTCTACGGCAACTCTGCTATTCTCGTCTGAGGAATTAAGGAACGGGACAGCAAGTCAGAGCAACTGTGTTAGTGAGCAGGGTGCAGGGGCGCCTATAGCGATCCATTCCTCCATTCCCCATCCAACCACCGGAGCCCTATACCATAGTGATCCACTTCTTCAGTCTCTATTTACAACCAGCTAGTCACTTCCCGCCAATTAACAGTAGCTTTGCTACGTATGCTCTCGGTAGGTATGTTACGAAACTCTAGTGATGGGATATGATCGGATTATCACTTGCGATTTTCCCTAACTAGTCTACATGTCTCGTCCCAGTCCAGCGGCAAAGCTGCGAACGAATGTTGCTTCAGGTCCCTGGAAATGGAGGCCTGGCGATTAGGTCTCCTGCCCCTCCTCCCCAAAAACGAACATGGAATCCGGCAAAGGGTTTCGAAGGCATCTAAGCATTATATGGGGATAGCATGGGGACTACGATATACCCTTCCGCGCTATACCCTTCCTGAACCCAACGTGGACTTTTGTAAGCGCCCTTTGGGAAAAGACAGTGGTATTTGTAGAGCCCTGTTGATGGAGTTTATCAAGTGTAGGCCCTAGATCCAGATTCTGATATTCTTACAGACGGAGTTCGGAGACATCCCGCCATTACTGAAGCTTTGCTTCTCTCTGCTTACTCCAGCAGCGGCAAGTTGCCAACTTGAATTGTTGAATCCTGGAGGATCGGGACAGGTGAGTGGGGGACAGGCTAGCACAGATGCGAGGAACTGAGGATGCGCTATTTCTACTATGCGCCCCTAATGTGGGTCCGGAACCCTGGATTCCTCATATATCTTCCTATACCTTACAAAGCTCTGTAAGACCAATTAAGGGTTCCAAGTTGGGACCGAGGAAACAGGTCGGGGCCCACATTAGGGGCTAGAGCTTCCAAACCCAAATCCCTGATAATCAAAGCCCTTGAAGTTTAGTTGTCAAACCTAAATCCATGAAAATGAGAGCCGTTGCTGCAAGGTTAAGGACTATGCGGCCTGAGAGTTTTTTCCCATCGCACCAGGAAATACCAGCATCGGATTCCAGTCGTCGCATCTACCAGAGAAAGTGCTCTGCCTGAGTACGTCCCACGCCACCCGCCTGCACAACGTCTTGCGTGCGGGGTATATGCGTCAGGTCCATCTTCACATAAGCGAGGATGAGCTTCACGAGAATAAGACATGCGCAGCGGAGTCCTTCGTGCCGATACGGCGTGTACTCATCGGTTGAAGTAGAAGCCTAGGTGTGTCGGGCTCCCTGGGTCTTGTCTGCCACAGAGCAGTGACTGCCAAATCTCGGAATCCCCCTCCTTAATAATGGACACCCCCCACTTAACATGCTGAACACAAATCAGGATTCTCCAAAAATGAAGATAAATTAAGGCTACCTTTCAGGGGTCCCTAATATTTTGGGGTCTATATTGGGGTCTCCCTGTTGAGTAAACTACCCAGACATTACGCAAGGGGCGTGATTCTTATTAGGCGGGCGCAGGAAATTTTTGTAGTCAGGGGAGGGGATGAAACATTCCCCGTAATGTTGACTCAATACCCTGAACACTAAACCCCGAACCCCCCAAACCCCTAAACCCTCAGGCCCTCAGTCCCTACACCCTAAATCCTTGAATCCTAAACCCTCAGTCCCTAAACCCTAAATCCTTAAACCCCAAACCCTCAGTCCGTAAACCCCAAACACTAAATCCTTAAGCCCTAAACCCTCAGTCCCTAAACCCCAAACCCTAAATCCTTAAACTCTGATCCCTCAGCCCCAGACCTCAAACTTTAAATCCGTAAACCCTAATCCTTCAGTCCCTAGACCTGAAACCCTAAACCCTTAAACCCTAAACTTGCCCTGAATTGGCGAGCATTCATTGGGTCATACTCGGGCTTCTGTACCAGGGAGCATATTTACACCCTAGTCACGCAAAAGACCTTGATTCAGGGTTGAGGTTTTAAGGTTTAGGGCTTAGGGCCATGACTGACCCTTAATTTTGAATCCCCGAACCCCTCAACCCTAAACCCTAAACCCTAAATCCGAAAATCCGCGAACCCTAAACTCGAAACCAATTGGCATCCCAGGCACTTTCGGGGTGGATTTTGAGAGGATTATGGATGTCGCTACGGAAATCTGTGCACTTTCAACCCCGGGCGTCCAACTCTATAGGGATTTACCAAATATGGTCCTAAATTCCTTGTCTAATTCTGGTATAGGATACCTCAGGCAAACCTTCCCTGGGCATGCAGAGCTATAAATGTGAACTATACTTTGGGCCCTGAAATCTATGAATCATATCTACTTGGTACTTTGGGCAATTTGGCTGAAAACGTGCAGCTTTGGAACCATTTGGGGTGAGGCCGGGTAACGTCGTCACAACTTGTTCTGGGTATGAGCACGCTGAAGAAACCAAGTGACTCTCCTAAACCCTAAACCCTGAGCATCGCCCACCTTCCTCAAAGTCTCGGATATACCTGGGTGCAAGGTGGGGCTGAAGGTGTTAACTCTGTGGGCCCTGAATTGTTTGACTTTTAAGGTGTCGGGTTTAGGGTTCCTTTAAAGGGGTTGCTGAGGTTACATACGGGTTCTGTCAGGTATGGGGTTCCGGGGTATTGAGGCTGTGTAAGAGTATGGGAGAACCATGTAACGGAAGCTGGGTTTGTCTAGAGGGCTTTCAGGGACTGCAATGTAGCGGGCTGTTTCACGAGAAATGGGTTGCGGGTATCTTATACCACCATTAGATAAGGATTATAAGGCAGTAAGGTCGGATATGATTCATCCTCCTACGGAAGGATCAATGGATGCTGGATTCGTGCCACCTTACACCCCCCAAAATAACTAGTAGACCCATATGAGTCTAGACTGCTAGTATCCCCCTTAATAACCCTCATGACACTTCTCAATATAATCCCCTGTAAAACCCAGCCCCCAATGTGTTCCCTAAAGAGTTGAGCTTGAAACGCCGCCACTGCCAGAACAAAAAAAAACTATTTCGGACAATGAAAAACTGATTTTGGACCCGGCGCAAGAGTACAATATACTAGATAAATTCATGTCAGCTGCCATGCTATGTTTCATCGGGTTCTCCTTATGAACCTAAGTACCACGGCATCCTAAGCCCGGTGGAACCCCATAGTCAACAAGGGTTCAGGGCTGAGGGCTTAGGACCACTTAGTCAACACAAAGGTGAATGTGTTTGTCCGCGAAGCTGAAATTCAGAGCCTCGCCGCCCCCCAACGCTGAAAAGTCAAGCTGTTGTGCCCAGAACGTTTATTTCAATACTTTTGAAACAGGTTTATAAATTAGGGGATGCCCAGATTCAGGAGTAATTAGGAAGCACCACAGGCCTCTCTATATAAACCACCCTTTGGGGTGGGGGTGGGCGAGGTCGAGAAAATTTGCCCAGCCCCAAAAGTATGGCCGCAACTAATTACTACACACTCTGACACAGGTCACGGCGAGGCTTCAGAGACACGATTCTTTGGGGGAGTTCTATTGGGATAATGGAAAAGAAAATGGAAACTACTATAATAATATTGGGGTTATTGGGATAATGGAAAAGAAAATGGAAACCCCTATTTAGGGTTTAGGGTTTAGGGATTATAGTTTCCGGAACGCATGCGTTGGGCCTGGATGACGGTGAGAGTTTGTTCTGGCTCGTTGTTTCTAGCAGCCACCCTATCAGAAGTGTACATTTTGCACGTTCTCGCAAGCTGCATTGCACCACGTAGCCAGAGAAGATGCGCACTGACTGGGCAGCGGAAAAAGTCTGAGTTCACTAACCTTCCAGGCAGTACACAAGTCTATAAAGCCGATTAAATGGACAGATGGCTCGCAGGAGCTACTCTGTGCTGCAGACCCAGGTGCCTGAGTGATCGCACCAAGTTCACGCCCGACTTTAACCATGCGTTTTTGGCCGCTTGTACGACTCCTCCAGACGCAGTATCTCTCAAACTCACGCTAGGATCCCAAATCTTTTTGAAGGAGTACCCTAAGGGTCCAAGTACCTAATAATCATATACTTACCCAAAACCTGTACTATAATTACTAGTACCCAAATCCCGAGTACCAAATTATTGGGTACATGGACCCTCTGGGGTAATCCTCACTTAAAGGATATTGGGCTCTTTGCGCTGTTGTGGTTCTCTTCCCTAGCGTTGGGGGAGTCACAATCTTAAATGTATCCGGGAGTATGCGGGCCCATGGGAAGGTTCACTATCAGGGGGGTTGGGATGAATTCAGGATGTACTCAGAGAGCCCAACACTGCGTAGGGCATTCCGTGCCAAACGTCCCTAGGCTTTGGCCACAACTTCATGGGTATACTGGAGGCATGTCATCTAGGCATTTTGCCTTAAGCCATGATTTTGTCATCCTGCAGGGCATACAAACCTTAAACCACCCCTGATGTGAATGACTCCAAGTACTTCAGCTGTTGGGAGCTATGGTATTATGGTATACTAAGGTCAGGCAGGGTTTGTAGTATCAAGACTTAAACCCTAAATCCTCAGGTATTTCCTTACATGCAAGCGAATCCTCTTAGGAGTGCTGGGATGAAGCAGGCCGCGTACCGCAGACACTATATGAGCTATAGTCTAAACTCCTTAAAGGGGGGCTATATAGGGGACCATATAGGGGACTACCCTAAGACTTATTAAGGGGGATACTAGGAGTTTAGACTATGGGCCATATGGGAGCTTTGATTGAATCTTGTTACTGAAAAAGCGCAATCCATGCAGGAAGTGGCCGCATTATATGTGTGTTTCAGGGAGCTAGCCATGTGAGCTGCTGTCTAAACTCCTAGTATCCCCCTTAATAACCCCTATAGTAGTCCCCTATATAACCCCCTATATATAACCCCCTTTAAGGAGTTTAGACTATAGCTCATGTAGGGATGCCTGCCTGCACGATGCTCCGGACTTTGGTCCAGTCTTTCTTCGGCTTCCAACTATCGAGACGCCAATACCGCATAACATGTCAATAAACAAACCCCAAACCTGTGGTGGAATTGAAAATGAGCTGTAGTCTAAACTCCTAGTATCCTCCTTAATAATCCCTATAACAATCCCCTAACACCCCCCTGAACGAGTTAAGTCTGGTCAGTATCTAGCCCAAATGGTTTGCAGCATCTTACCGGTATAGTACTTCTAAGTTCTTCAGCGACCCCATAAAACTACGGATACCCTTTTTCCCACTGTTCAATTTGAATCAGGAAACCTAACCCTAAACCCTAAGTAGTAGTTTCCTTTTCTTTCCCATAATCCCAAGATATTCCCGATATAACCCCTATAATTCCTGTAGTTTCCACCACCCTCCAAAAAAAAGGCCAAAGGGTACTACTGGGGTACCTAGACTTGCCGTCCCTGGGACGGCCCTGGGCACAGTTCTGGCTGTGCCTGAAGCTGGCGCCTATGCAGAGAACTTAATCTACCCAAACGAAGTGAGGTCTAGGGCTAATCGGCTAATGGAAAACAGAATGGAGACTACGATAATGGAAAACAGAATGGAGACTACCATAATGGGGTTATATAGGGTTTAGGGATTCAATACGTAGATCCCAATAATATGATTCAAGGGATACTCCTTCATGAAAGGATGTTAGGCTCACTGGGTACATACTTTGCAAGAGAAGCCCTTGAATTGAGGAGCAAACCCTGCTACGTGCCCAGAAAGCCATCAAGCCTTAAAATTTTGGGGGCCCTGTGCCTCAGAAACTTGTAAATGAGTAAAAATGCTGTCTTCAGGAAATAGAAATCCGGCACCAGCTTCAGCAATTATTTCCTAACTATGGTACTATAGTATACCAAGGACATGCGGGATTTTCATATCAACAGTAGGGCTTTCGTGGAGAAACTCAGGGGCATATGGGGGCTATACAAGGCGTATCCGGGGGGGAACGATGAGCCTTCTAGCAGCTCATCTCGCCGTCCCCGACTTGAAACTTCAACTTGGCTCAAACTTAGGACTTACCTGTAGCCGCAAAAAACACCTACAGTTTAATAGAGTCATTTCGTATGACTGCCCTGTTATAATCCCTATTTGCGGTTTAGGGTTTGGAGTGCATGAAAATTCGCTCCCCCTTAGGCACCAGTAAGTTGTGTGGCTGCAAAGGGCTTCTCCTGCGATGAGGTAGACCATGCCGAGCAGCATCTTTTGGCCAACCCAGGGGGAATCCTCTATACATCAAAAGGGTTCCAATGGCTAGGGTTTAGGGCTTGGGGATTTGAACCCGAAAAATGGAACGCCAAGAGTACAGCAACAGAATAAAAGGACCCTGGTAGGTATAGTCCCAATACACTCCTACTATATTCTTGGGGTTCCCTGCTTGGGGTTCCCAGCAAAGTCCGTTTATACATGGAGGGTCAGTGTCCCTTAATGGGGAAGGGGGAATGGACAAGAACATAGAAACTATCATATCATACAGGGTTCATGTTTAGGGCCTGGGGGAACTAGAGCAAGTTTAGAATAGGGATAGCTGTCCCTACTGCATGGTTTTAAAGGGACTCTACTGGGAACCCCAAACCGGGAACCCCAAGAATATAGTAGGTATATAATAGGAATATACCTACCAGAGTCCTTATATTCCATTATATTCCTGCTATATTCTTGCAGTTCCCTATTCGGGGTTCCCAGTAGAGTCCCTTTAGGTTTGAAGGGCTGAAAGTGTACTTGGCAAGTCCTCCTGGCTCCTGGCTCTCCAAGCGGGTTTGGATTTAAGGTGAGTGGTCGTCAAAATTACGGTCCCTTTTTGGATCCCTATCATAATACGGCACCTAATATTTAGGGTACCCAAAAAGGGATCATAATTTTGACAACCACCCAGGTGTTTGGTGGCTTGGGGTTTTCGGGTCTTGGTTTTGAACGTAGAGTTTGGGTCTATAGCATTGGGAAGTCAAGAAGCTGCTGACCCCGAAAAAGGGACCATGATTTCGGAACTTCCCAGGCAAGTCAACTTATAACTATGGGAATTTGGGCTTGATAAGTACACTTAGAGTAGGTATATGGCGTCGCTTGCCTGACTTAGCAGATTCTCCGTGTAGGTAGAAGGCTTACTTTGGGGCGTGTACAAGTAGATGGGGACTATGCGCGGACTGTGCAGGCTATATGACGGGTATTCAGCAGTGTGGAGTGAGGGGGCTATGGCGGCTATGGCTTTGATTTGGGGAGTAAACTTTTGCTGCAGCTCCTGTAAACTTCAGCATGCGCAGCCTGAATCCAAACAGGGTCCTCCAAAAGCAAGCTTTCAGCGGTCCACACCCGGGCAAGGCATTCGTCTAGTTGGTCATTTGCAAAGGATAGCAAGCCAAACCTTAGCAAGTGGGGGGGGGGGAATGACAAAATCTTACGGCATATGGGTCTAGAGGACTTCATAAGGATGTATGGGGCTTATAGAATGAAAAGGAATATGACGGGGTCCAGGGCTTGGGGGAACTGTAGCAGGGGCCCGGGTAATTAGAGTAGTGGAGAAGCATATGGACAAGTACATGGAAAATGACATGGAAACTGGGCTTATACGGGGTGTATATAGGGATTGAAATCTAGGGGCTCCAAGCAAAGGCATACTGTACCGTTGTAATAGCAGGATATTCATCTCAACATGAGGGAACAAGAATTACTGCAAATCACTCTTAACGGTTCAGGCTTCGCCAGTAGGAGCCTGAAGGATCAGCTCAAGGTTCTTGAAGGTCTTAAACGGTTCACAAGTCGCTCTCAAGTTTGCCGAGTGAAGGCTGTATACATGTAGGAGTTTGCCGAGTGAAGGCTGTATACATGTAGCAACGGAGAAGGGATAGCACGCTTTCATTGCTGTTCCAGAGCTTTGACACCCTGAAGAACAAGCCGTACATCGACCCGAGTAGCAGGGAAATTCTTCCAAACCCTGCTCCCTAACCCTAAAGTCCCGGTACCCTAAATCAACCACCACGAAGCGCCTCAACACTAAGTCTTGAACCAAGAAGCGCCAGACATGCAGCGCATCCTAAACGCTAGAACGTTGCACGTTAAACCCCTCAGCCCTAAGCCCTGCACGCTAGAACCTGAGGCCTTCAACACTTGACTCCAAACCCGAAGCCCTGAGGGCTAAACCACTACACACCAAACCTTAATTAACGAAGGCCTGAACCCTGAACCACAAACCCTCAGTTCTATGTAGACCCTGAAAAACTAGCCCCTACACCTTAAGCCCTCAAACTCGCACCCTGACTCCTATATAGGCCTTCAACTCTTAATCCCTCAGCTCTAGGCCCTGAACCCTAAACCCCTAGACTCCAAGCCCTGAACCTCATAGCCTTACATCCTCAACACCTAGACTCTAAGCCCTAAACCCCAGGTTCCTCCAAGAGGCATGAAGCTAACCATGGCGTAGATCAGCGCAAAGGCCCCTCGCGTGTCCCGGCCGCCTTTGGGCCGCGGGCCTGGGCTTGAAGATGGATGTTGGGAGTTTCTCAAAAAGGGGGGCCCTAGGGACCCCAAGGGGTATAGAGGGATTATAAGGGGATTATATAGGGGTTATATTGAGAAATACCCATGTTGGGATGGGATGTAGGACTTAGGGCTCAGGATTTGGGATTGAGGGTTTGGGGCTTTAGCTTTTTGGGTTTAGGAGTCAGGGTTTAGGAGTTTAGGGCGGAGTATAGAGGATTATATAGATATATACGGTTGTATAGGTCACATACATAGGCCTCAGGGCTTGGTGTAGATTTTGCAGCTTTAGTTAAGATGTAGGCTTACTTCTGCTTTAGGATCTGGGGTTTAGGCTTCAGGGGTCGGGGGCTTAAAGTTGGCCACGAAACCTCAGAACTCTGAAGCCAACCGTTTCCTAAAAGCGACCCTGAACCCACTGCGCGTCTCCAAGAAGCCCCAGGGGGCCATCCCATCTAAGGGCTTCGGCACAATGTTAGGAGCCCCTAGAAGGTCCCAAGAGTTTCGTGGGCCTCTGTAAGGACCAACCTTAAACCCCTGACTGTAACTAAGCCCTAACCCTAAAATCCTAAACTCTTGGACCCTAAGCCCTAAACCCTAAACCCTAAACCCTAAATCCTAAACCCTAAACCCTAAATCCTAAACCCTAAACCCTATAAGGCTAAAACCCGAAAATCCCAAACAGGCAACGCCAACGCAGGTCCAAGAGGCACTCTGCACCTTGCCGGAAGATGTTCTCCGCTTGCTTGAAGTCCTTGGTTTAGGGTTTAGGGTTTTGGTGTGGCGCAATTTAATTCGTGAAGTTTAGGGTTAGTATTACCTTCTAAATGTATTTTCTCCATTTTGGGAACAGTAATTTAGGCCAAGTCCAACTTATCGTGCAATAACCCCCTAATTGGGCTCAAATATTCAGGCTTCGATGCTGTCACCACTGTTTCTCTATCTTGTGAGGATAAGGATGTAAAACTGCTGGGCCCTTCGTGGGCATCATCTAAAATATGAGCAAGGACTAATGCTGAAGCAACACATGGAAGCCCCAACTTTGTGGACTTCCACAAGAAATGCCCTAAATTCTACTGCAAAGCCTCACCTAGTGGCTATACACCCCCTTCTTGTGGGGCACCCAATATCCTCATCCTGGAAATGTCAGCAGATTGGCGCATACAATCCCTGAACCGTAAACTCTAAAATCCGGTGCACGAAATGAGCCTCTAGGAAGGAAGCTTATCTCTCTTCTATCGTATACCAGGCCTATCATCAATCACCATCCCCCCATCGCCTAGTATTCAATGCCCCCCAACCCAATATCACATTCTCTTACTACGGGGTTAGTGGGGAATAAGAACATGTAGTATGTATTGATTATATAGGGATTGTATTCCCGTAGTCCCTACCAACCACCGATAAGTTTCACATGATGAGCTATAGGAGTGTGGGGTGTTTCTGTACTAGTGTCCAGTATCTAGGGCTAATTCAAATTCAAGCTTCTGGTGTCCATCGGGTTTAGGGTTAGGGGGGGTTTTAGGGTTTAGGGTGTTACTGTAAGAGGTCAAAGACCACCCACTTGACAGGTAGGTTCGAGTGAATTAAAACCCTCCTGTAGAACCCTTCGAATACTATGCTTCAGGAGGATCTCCCACCCGGCAACGGTGACTCTAAGGGATAGTAGTAACCATATAAGTGTCCTCTTGTATTGCTATTATACCACTAGTACAGGGTAGGGGGTCCACCTAAACTATAGTCTTAGTTTCAATGTACAATCATGGTACCGGGTACCTCACATAGACCTCAAAAATGAGATGGGCAACTCTTCCGGGCCCTATGGTAAAAGCTGAACCCTCAATATTTAACCCTCGACTATCTGGTTTGCATGCCCAGGTGTCATTGGTGAAAAGATTACGGATGCCATCCTGCAAGAGAGATCTGGGTTTGGGTTTTAGGATTTACTTCCTGGTGGTTTGTACGGAAGAAGGGTATACAATCCCTATACACTCCTACATGCCAAATTCTCTTGTTCCCTACTAAACCCTCGTAAGTTTAGAACTTAAGGTTTGGAATTCAGGCTTCAGTTTCATCACTCTGGTATCTAGACTTAGGATTGATCGTTAGTACAAACCCTGCACGACCCTAAGTCCCTTATGCCTGGGGAATTATGGTGCCACTGTGTACTACTGTCATGTCCGATTTCTAAAATCAGCAGTATGAACACCCCAAAGCGAAACTGCCGCAAAGCCTTTAGATCAACATGTCACACTATGCAGGAGCGTACGTACTTCGAAGAATGTCTCTAGATACTCTTTGCCAGCATGCCAGGAAATTGAAAGAAGTTATGCAAGAACAGATTCAAACATTTCTGAAGCTCCTATGGTAAGCCCCCTGCCCCCGGGAACAACCCCTCTGTTGCCAGCCTCTTAACCTCGCTGAGAATAAGTACGCCCTGTATGGCAGCAGGGGTTGGGGGGAGTGCTCTTAGCCAAAAAACCGCAATGCCATGGAAGTTTCCACCATCTCTTCTCTTCGCCCATATATCCTAAACCCCAATCTCTGAGGCCTAAATAACCCTGTATCATGCCTTGGGGGGGTTACCCTGAATCCTTGATTACCAGGATCCTAGATCACCCCGAGCTTCCACTTCTTTTTAGCTTGGTGTTCCATTGGATTCTGCGTTATTGCTCTAAGTTCCCCTACTAAGGGGCCTAAACAATTACCAATATATTATTTTGAGGTCCATTTGAGGTACCATATACTGTACTTCTACCAGGAATATGGAACCATAACATTGGTAATTACTTAGACCCTTATCACTGTACCCAATAAGCGGGGATGTGAGGATGTGGGTTGTTCTAAAAGTTATGGGCGCCTTTTGCTCATGGATTATATTACGGCATCTGATGTTTAGGGGTACCAAAGTGGGACCTAAATTTTGAGAACCTTAACCACCATGTAACGCCTATGTAGCCCTACATAGAGTAGCTTCCATTTCATTGTTCATTTTCTTGTCCATTTGGTTCTCCATTATTGGGGTAGTATACCTAATTTTGACAAACTACCCATATAATCCTAAACCCTGAGCCCTAAA
>CAJNIZ010003893.1:5147-19685 GCA_905231905.1 Symbiodinium pilosum | reverse complement strand
GCATTATATAGGGGACTACTACAGGGGTTATTAAGGGGGATACTAGGAGTTGAGACTATAGCTCATATGAATGGGAAAGCTTATCCTATCGACGGAAACTCCCTTATCTGGGTTGGCCTTTGGGATACTTAAATATTTCCCTTTATTGGTTTCATAAGGACCCAAAATTCCTAATATTTTTCAAATGGCTCCAAAGGCCGACCCAGTTATCCTTCAGTCTGGTTTAGCAGCGACGACCATTTCCCCAAGCGCAAGGACAAAATCAAGTCCACTCCTCGCGGCCATGTTTTACCGTGCTCTAGGGCTGGGACAGATAGCACAGAGAGAGAGAGGAGGAGAGAGAGAGAGAGAGAGAGAGGGAGAGAGGGAGAGAGGGAGGGAAAGAGGAAGAAGGGAGTGGGGGGGGTGGGGCAATTAAGGAGGGTGGTTCAGAGAAAGTCAGAGATGTGTGACAGTGGTTGCTTGGTTGGTTGGCCAATTTCCCACTTAGACTGTTGATGGAAGAGATTCAGCCTTGTCTGCCTCAAGACTGTGGAGTTGTAGTAGTTTGAGACAGTATTGCCATCATGTTCATCAGTGTCAATTGTAGCTACGACAGGCAAAGTCATTATTGCTATTGCGGACGTGAATTCATACCCTCGCCCAAACTATGTCCAAGCCAGAACAGTAGGCAGGGCCCCTATGCAGCATCCGTGTTAGTTTCGGGATGGGTACACCGTTTGCTCCTCCGTCCTTTTTCATGCTGAGGCAGTTTCTCAGAAGAATCCTTGTATAGTCCATGAGTAGGACACGTTAAACCCTAAACCCTGAACCCTTCTGGGGTTCCTGGTGTCTCCCGATGTGCAGAGAATGGCATTGAGGCTTCCAGGGAGTGTTTGGCTGCGTACCATGGGCAGTCATTGGCACCTTCCTGACAGAGCCTTATCTGAGCTAAAGTCGGAACTCCTGAGAGTGGTTATATAGGCGGTTATATAGGGGACTACTATAGGGGTTCTTAAGGGGGATACTAGGAGTATAGACTATGGCTTATCTGTTCAGTGGGCAACGTTTCACTTTTTCTTTGGTCGTGCAAATGCTGGGACACTTCAGAAGACAAGCAGTCGCTTTGTCCTTTTTGGACAGTTGCACAAAAGACTAATACATGTGCGAAAATACACGAACAAACATGCATGCATACATACATACGTACATACATACACACGTACATACACATGTACATATCTACATGCATTCATTCATTCTTCCAGTCAGCCATTAAGTAATTCATTCTTTCTTTCTTTCATACATCCAAACATACATCCAAACAAACAAACATACTTACATACATACAGACATACATACAAACATACATACAGACATACATTCTTACATACATTCATACGTACATACAGGCATACAAGTGCCTTTGCGCATGCACATATATGTGTACATACACGTGCAAGCCCGATACACGCACGCCCACACACACACACACACACGCGCGCACACACACACACACACATATGCAAATTCATATATACATGTCATAAGCAAGCCTGGAAAAACCATGGAAACCGGAACAACTGAGGATTACCTCGCCGTCAATGATGACTCCTGCTCGCTCTTCAGAAGTCTTTGCAAGATCTTGACAAACCAGGCCCTTGTGAATAGTTTGAATAGATGCATATTTTCATTCATGCAAAATGCTTTGCTCTCGTACTGACATTCCCACACCCCTAACGGTATTCATTTCCCAATATAGTACCGTTGTAGAGTACGGGAGATGTTCAGTATTAGGGTGTGCGGGTTTCGCTGTTCTGGCAGTTGTGCGGCCCAGATGCAGAGGATAAACCGTAAGCCCTAAACCCTGAACCCTAAATCCAAATCCTTGATCCCTGAACCCTAAACTCTAACCTGTTATCCAAAGCCTCATTGAGATTAGTTATCGGTGCAGAGTAGTAGCGAGCAGACGGCAGAATTGCCCAACACTAGCTTTGGGGTTTCGCGTTTAGGGTTTAGGGCTTAGGGTTCAGGATCCGCATGCAGCTATAGTAGAACATACCCTAAAACCCTGTTCTCATTCCATAGGGTCCATACTCGAGAATTTCTGTACACCCGGTCTCGAGTCCCTGTACAATCCCTACAGAATTACAAAACAACACACCAAAATCCCATTCTAAACTACTTAAAACCCGTACATTACAGTAGAAGTTACGGAAGCTCTGATGGCCTGAAACCCTAAACTCAAACCTAAACCCTAAACCCACACCCTAAACTCTAAACCGTAAACCCCATGCCCTAAATCCTAGGCGTAGCCTCAAAAAGCAAGTTGTCCAATGATTCTGGTTGTTCAGTTCCGCAATTAAGTCTTACACAGTATATCGGGGTAATATATAGGGTTATATAGGGTTTAGGGTATATCAGGGTTTTAGGCCTTTGGGGAAGAGATGTCGTGCTTTTTTTGAGGGACTGCTGGGGAGCATCCGACCCTATTGGGTCAACTAAACCTGTGATTGTGCGCAGCCCTAAACCTTATTTCCTAAACCTTAAACCCAAAACCTTACAGCCTAAATCGCAAACCCTAAACCCCAAACCCTAAAACCTTGAACCCTAAACCTTAATTAATCCCTAAACCCTAAACCCCAACTGAGCCTTGCAGGAAAATGTGTTTCAGCCCTCCGACAAGCCCAGTTACCCTTACCCTAAGTAAAGGGCAATTAGGCTTTAGGGTGTAGGGTTTTTATGATTTTTAGTGTTTATAGCGTTTGTAGGTGTTAAAGTTCAGGGCTTAGGGCTTTAAACCTTGCATCGCCCCAAAATTGTAGTCTAGTCTTCAGGCACCTGTAGAAGGCAGAATGATTAAGTATTATATACTTCCTCAAGACCCTGACGGCTCTGGAATACAACATGCTCATGACTTGGGTCAATCCCCCCAACAGTAATAGCTCCTAAGTAGGGGGTTTGTGGGGCACTAATATACCTACAATAGTGCTTTGCGGTACCCATTATCGGGTGGGGGATTGACGCAACCTACAACTGAACACAATGTAACACAACATGACAATAAAGGGTCGTCGTAGGGCTACAGCGTTGTGGGCTTGCCCAAAACCCCGACAGCGCCACGCCCCAGGTCTGAATTTCTGAGCCACGTGCCTCAGAGGTAGGATTTAGTATCTAGGGTCAGGATTTCTTGTTTAGGGTTTCAGGCCCCTAAAACCTAGAAATTGGAGTTTAGGGGTTTTTGGGTTTGCATGAGCCCCAGACTCTCTCAAGTCTATCGCGCCGAGTTGAGGGTTTAAGGTTTAGGGTTTAGTGTCCTGGTTCAAAAAGGGTTTAGTGTTTAGGGTTGCACTCCCAAGCCCTACCATACCCCGAACCCTACAACCCTAAAGTCCCAAAACTTGAAAATGCTGAGCCCTTGCCCTGTATATCCATATATAAACCTCAAACCCGACACACTACATCTTACACCCTAAACCTCATAAGGCTGAAATTCAAGGCAACCAAAGCCTGAAACCCCCAAACCCAAACCTTGAACCCTAAACCCTGAACGCAAACCCTGAACGCAACCCCTGGAACCCGTTCTTTGCTAAGGACCTGGGTGTGGCAGGCGCCACTGGCGTGCTGTTCCTTGCATGCTTCAGGGCATTGCGGGTTTTTGGACCAGAGCAGACCCTTTCCTGCCTCAGCTGCCTTTTTGGGGCCTCTTTTGAAACTGTCAAACTGTCACGCTGTACATACACAAAGCTCTGATGGAGTTTCTCAAAGTCGCCCCGCTACTGATCTCGGCCCTTGCACACCAACCCAAAACGTAAAGCTGTAGGGGCACTGACACGGTTGAGGGTTTATGGTTTATGGTTCAGGGTTTAGTGACGATCTGGCTTCCAAGTAAACGCTGGCGAATGACGCCCCAGATTCAACCACCCAGACCAGAACGCATAGCCTGTTAACCTTACCCCTAAGGCCCGAAGCCCTAAGCCGGAACAATGCAAAGCTCAAAAACGGCCAGCGCTCATCACCGCACGCTCAACCCCCCCCCCAACACCCCAAAACCACGGCCTTTGATTGCCCTCCAGTGACCCCGGTCAGCACAATCCCAAAACGGGACCGCCATGATCCCTTGGAATCCATATACTGCCCAGATTGTGGCGACCCCACGCGACCACCGCAAACGGTGGTTCGAATAGAAAACGGTCCAAGCTCGCCTGCTTCAAAGTAAACAAAGAACCAAAGCATAAGCCTGGTCATCAGGGGATGTAAGGGTTTGAAATCTTTTCATTCGGGGACGGAGATTAATGACAATCCCTGTCGACCCCTATATAAGCCCAGGTTCCATTTCATGTTCTTATTTCTTGCTGCTCTTGATAGTCCACTATTATAACCCTAGACCCTGTCATTGTTCTATACTTGGAAGATCTCTTAACTTGGTAAGTCTGCTGCGTTACCGGGGTTATAGGGGCTATTATAGGGGTTATTTGGGATACTGTAGCAGGTAGACTTACTAAGTCCAAAGATCATCCAGGTACTGTTCACCCCCAACCCCTCCGGCATCTCTCCCCCGAGGTTCTGCATGGGGCTGGGATTTGTTATCGGCACCGTGGCCGGTGGGAAGCTGGGCCAACATTTGTACAAGAAGGACAAGAAGTCACTTGGCCCTAAACCTTAAGCTACGAACCCTAAACCCTACGCAAGTGACTTGGGCTCTAACTGTCGGTGGGCGTGAAGCTCAGCGGCGGTGTCCTTTGTAGGTCTGGGGCTTGTGATGTTGCTTAAGCACAAGCCTTAGTAAGTCTTTAGTTTAGGGAAGGGATAGAATTTCTCCGCCGGACTTGCACCATTGATGTTTTTGCCCCTAAAACCGTACCAGACACAGAGGGGAATTACATTAGAGGGCCTAGGTATGTAGCGTAGCCAATGTACCTTTAAAGATGGGCTGTGTGCCGAATATCTTGGTCTTTACCCATTTTTAAGGGTATAGGTTACTCTGGTTAGGAGAAGGCTTCGGGTCTTCTGGTCGACCAAGGCGCCGTCAGGCTTTCTATGCTTTCTAAGGAGTGTTAAACGTCTAGGGTTTAGGGTGTTAGCTGCCCTCCCTCACAAGTCTGTGGCAGAAGGGTGCACTCCCGGATACTGACAGCTTAGAAGGATGTCAATATGAGCAGCTGTCAGGACTTATCGAGGAACCCTCAACAGTGGACATAGGTGTCCTTCTTCTAGTGTAGTATATTCCCTAAAATAGTCCATAATATGGAGCCCATGTCCATCAAGCTATGCAGGAAATATTGGCTGTAGCGAATATAACCAGAACAATTGCTACCTAGATTCACTCCTCCGCTATTCCAGAGCCATAAGCCTGAAGCCCCAAAGCCGGTCTAGGCAGCCCGAGGAAAAATTGCATCATGGATCCTAGTAACATGAAAGGAATGTGCGTCAATTCAGGGGTATTGGGCTCTCTAAATACTCCCGCCCATCCAAACCAAAAAGAAAAGTCACGAACCCTAAGCCCTAAACTGCTCACACTCGCCAATGTAACCCCTTATATAAGCCCCAGCTTCCATTTGATCTTCCATCTTCTTTCCAGCTGGTTCTCCATTATCCTGAAACCTTGATCTCTGAAGCGTAGATGCTGAATGGTAGTTTCCGTTTCGTTTACCTTTTTCTTTTCCGTTTGAGTTTCCATTTTTTGGGGTAGTATCCTTATGTACCCGTATATAATCCTTATACACCGCCTTTAAAGGGACCTAAGGCTTCCATTTCACCTTCCGCTCTTTCCTATGTGCCCTAAACCCTTAAACCCTAAACCCTTAAACCCTAAACCCTTAACCCTAAACCGCCAAGGTTGCAAGCATGGCTCGTGGGGCTCACCATGTGACTTGGGTTTAGGGTTTAGGGTTTAGGCAAGCTTCCAAACATAAGGTTGTACATTTTCGGGCTTTTAAATCCTTTCAACCCAAGCCCTAAATCTTAGGTCTTAGGGTTGTATGGGTTTTGGGCTCTTAAATCCTTACACCCCAACCCCTAAATCTTAGTGTTTAGGATGTGAGGTCTTCTCGGGTAGTTGGGCAAAGTGGCTTAGGCCGTCAACCCTATGCATCGGTCGGGGTATGGGTAAGGCAGTTGTCAAAACTCATATCAGCTAGAAGCCTCGTAGCTAGCAAAACAGTAAATTACCTGCCAAGACTTTGAAAGCTAAACCCTTAAGTCCTCCAGTAGCATCCAGAATCAATCTGTCCAGTGGGTGGCTTCTCAAGGCAAGTAGGTGGAGGGTCATGGGGACTTAGTAAGTAGGTTAATAAGGGGGATAACTAAAGTTGCTATATGGTTATAGGGGTTATCAACCTACCTACTAAATGCCCCTGACCCTGCAAGGAGTCCTGAGGGCACAGGCAGCCTGACTCAGAAGGTGCTGGGCGCTAGGACTGTCTGGGTTGCTGTTCAGGAACTTAATTTAAGTTGCTATAGTGGGGATTCTATACCAATTAGGGTAGCCCTAAACCCTAAACCCTACATACCCTATATACTCATTATGGTAACTTCATTGCAGTTCCTCAACAGCAACCCAGCTGTAGACAAAAGGAATCATGAAGCCCTACCCACCAAACCAAGACCGTAAACCCAAAATCTTATGGGGTTTGCGGTTTAGGGTTTAGGGTTTAGGGTGGGGTGTAGGGTTGTCTCAAAACAGCGGTTCCTTTCATATATCCCAAAGAAGAGAAGGTACTTGCGGGCAAGACTCGTCCATAAACTAAGCCTGACTCCCGGGACTAATCATAAAACCCTAAAGCCCAAATCCAAACTAAACCCTAAGCCCAGCGCCCCAAAATCTAGCTCCTCTGATCAAAGGTTAAACTCAACCCCAAGCTCCAGGACTTTCGAGCCTTTAACCCTGAATTCCCGGGCCAAGTTAACGACCTTATCACCCGACCTCATCTTAGGTGGTGGTGTATATAGTGTAAGGCTGAGGATTATACAGGGGAGTATTAAAGAGGTTACTAAGGCGGATACTAGGAGTTGAGACTAGCTGATCTAACTAGCATTACCAGGCTTTGGAATTGCTATATTGCCCCAAACATTGGTTTCCTTGAAAGGTTTCTTAAGACCCGGGGACAACGGCCGGCGGGAGTACATCTCTTAAACCCTTAGGATTTAGGGTTGAGGGGAAGCCCTTCAATCAGGGGTTTCAGGCTTGCACCCCCCAGCGTTGCAATCCCGAGTTTGGGATCCTTTTAAGGGACTCTAGGGGACTACATGGGCTCTTTTACGGGCTATATTAGGGTTATATTGCGAAAGCCCTCTAGGGGTACGACTCTGACTTTATGGGTACAACTTAGGAGGACCCCCCCACCCAGTAATCGTGGTATAATAGGAATATACGGGGACCCTAATATAATTTGTATTATCCCTTATAGTCACTATTACTGGGTGGAGGGTCCGCCTAAGGTATAAACCTGGAAGTTAGGTGGGGTGGCATGCTGCCTCTCTTCATCCTCTTTTCCGAAAGCTCCTCAGGCCCCTCGGGCGCTGCTTAAAGGCTTCAAAGATTTGCGGGTTTGGGGAGGTGTAGGGCTTTTTCTGGGTTGCTGTTACGGAATTTAAGCTAAGTTGCCAAAATCGGTAATTAATGTGGTTTCCCCAATATTGAAACTTAGATTCAGTTCCTTCACAGCATCCCAGTTTTTTGAAGAGGTTTCAGGGCTTAAGAATCCGAAGCTGAAGCGTTTACTTTGCAAGCAAGTAGACTATGAGCTTGGGGTTGTTCCCCATGTTAAGGGCATCAGGGTAGCTTAGATTTCTGGGCTTAGGAGGTTTAGATTTTGAGTGTGGCGGAGATGAAAGTTAGGGGCGTTGGTTTTCAAGGCTTCAACTGCGCACGACGCTTCACATTGCGGTGCACGGCAACATCCCGGGGCACCAGCGCAGTTCTGCCCAGAGGATTCAAAAAAGTGGAACCTCCCAGTAATCCCGTGTTGTCACTTTGGCGGAGTTCCATTTTTTGGATCCTTCAGGGGGGTCTGGGTATTGAACCATCGGAGAGCTGCAAAGCCTTAAGCCCTAAACCCTGACCCAGCAGCAGGACGTAGTCGCTCCAAGCCATTTTGAAACCACCATATGCTATACTCCTCAACTGTCACTTACCCCTGTTTTTGCACCCCTATATATCAACATGTCCCCAGATATCCGTATTTATCCTTATGCATCTCAAAATTTCGCTCTGTATCTTTGTATATACATCCCCCATATCTCCAAAACCTTGGGATGAAAGGGGTCTGTCCAATAAAACCCTAATTATAGGGATATTGGGCTCATAATGGAAAATAAAATGGAAACTACTATAGTACTTAGGGGGTATATATAGGGATAATGGAAAATAAAATGGAGAGTACTATATCTATTCCTCAATTTTCATCAAGGCACCATGTCCTTCAGGTGTCTTCACTCGCATCATGCCGGGGGTGAGGGGGACTCACTATATTTACAACCGTTATGAGCCTTCCAAGAAGAGGTGTCCCCCGCCAAGATCCCAAACCCTAGCTCTTGAACCCCCCAAGCTGCGAATTCGCAAGACGCCTGCGGTAAACCTTAAACCCTAAACCCCAAACCTCAAACCCTAAACCCCAAACCTTAAACCCTAAACCCTAAACCCTAACCGTACATTCTAATCCAAAACCACAAACCCCTAAACGCCTCAGCCCACCAGTCCCTAAACCAAGAGCTCAATTCATCAAGCTCCTTTAAATCCTAACCCCTAAGCTGCGCAATTCTAAGATGCCTTAAAAACCCCCAATCCTTACACTGCGAGGCTTTCCCAACCCTTAGATAAACTCAGCTTCCATTTCATTGTCCATTATCTAACCCATCTGGTTCTCCATTTGAGGGGAAACTACCACACTGTGAGGCTGCATTTGGTTCTCCCTAAAACCTAAACCCTCAACCCCTTCTAGCCCTACATAGAGCCTATCAACGGTATCCTAGACCCTCAACCCTAATCTAAGCCCCAGCCCCTAAA
Source organism: Symbiodinium pilosum (assembly GCA_905231905.1). Taxonomy (NCBI): domain Eukaryota; class Dinophyceae; order Suessiales; family Symbiodiniaceae; genus Symbiodinium; species Symbiodinium pilosum. Next base: position 10,699 of record CAJNIZ010003893.1, on the reverse strand, counting down.
CCCTAAACCTGAACCAAAACCCTGTCCAGTCTGGCGACCCCCTGCGCTGCTGTGCGATGCGCGTGTCTAAACCGAAGCCCTGAACCCTGAACCCCTTCTCACCCCTCTGCAAGGCTTCCCTTTTCTTTTTCACATCCTCGCCTTGTCGGGCGCTTTCTTAGCTTCCTTCTCGCCCGTGAACCTGAAGGCTTCCTATTTTCGGGGCGGATTTAGGGTTTAAGGTTTAGGGTTTTAGGTTTTAGTGTTTAAGCTTAGGGTTCAGGGTTTAAGGTTTGGGCTTTTAGGTTTGGGGTTTAAGGGTCGGGTTTAGGGATGCTAGGAGCTAGTGGCTTGTAGGTGATAGGAGCAAGATATTTGTATGCAGGGCTCGGTGCTTGATTATCGGGATGTGGAGCGCAGAAGGCTTAGGACTTAGGGAGTTTAGGGTTTAGGGGGGTTTTCTGAGTCTTTTGCACTGGGTTTACATCAGGATTCTACAAGATGATGGTCTCCGGAGTCTACGGGTCGGGTGGGGTTCGGGTGGAGGACTGGCGTTTTGGGGCACAACTTGCCCTATATTGCCTTATATAACCCTTTATTAACCTATATTGCCCTACTATACCCTACTATATTACCCTATATCACCCGATATAACCTTGTATTACCCTATATCACTTACCAGTTTAAGGCGTGGTGGAGGTTGGGATCTGGAAAGGCAGACTAAGCTCGGGGCTGAGAGACAGCTTCAGGATTTTGAGATTCAGGAATAACAATAATAGTAGCAATAATAAAATCAAAAGCGTGATAACATTCATAGTAACTATGCTGCTAATTAATTGCTTGCAAAATGCCTGCCCTATAGTCACACCATGCACGGTTTAGGGTTTAGAGGGTGAAGGGTGGGCTTTAGGGTAGAACCAGCAATGAATCATCGGCAAGAATGGTTGCAAAGAATCAGGTCGTCCTACGGTGCCGGTTTCTTACACAGGCATCGGTACGATGAGATTGGATACAGGGAACGCTACCGCTACAGTGTCCGTTCCAACATTCAGGAAGGCATCTGCAAGTAAGCCCTAAACCTAAATCCTGGCCCTAAGCCCTAAACCCTGAGTCCTCTGCCCTCAAGGGTCAGCCCTGAACCCTGCGTGGAGGCTGTCCTTCTCAATTCAGTCGCAACAAATTCTCGCGGCACTGTGCTTCTTGCGCGTTGAGGGATTCAGGGCTTGAGGTTTTGGAGTGTCGGGTTCAGGGTTCGGACTTTCGGTTTTTGGAGTCTGTTTGTAGGAGCTTTGCTTCAGGGCTCATGGCTGTAGGATCTAATTAGGATTTTGCTGGCGTGGGTAGCATGACCACTCTTGTCGCAAAGCAACGGCCTCCTAGAAGGTATTGATAGACATTGCCGGGATACCTTTGCTTTCCCTCCACAGATGTCCAAGAACACGCCCAAACTTTGGGTAGTAACAGTCTGTTCTAGCGAGAAGGACGGAGAGAGAAAGAGCATGGGAGAGTGCTTGATGGTACTTAAGTCAAGCGCTGTAGACTTTAAGCTCTGCGCATTACCTTTGATTTACGTGAGCTATAGTCTAAACTCCTTAAGAGGGGTTATATAGGGGATTATGTAGGGGAGTACTACAGGGGATATTAAGGGGGATACTATTACTTGTTCCTTTTCTCCTTTATGCCACTTCACTTTTCCTTGTTCACAACATCTTTGGAGCACCTGGCCTAGCCCTAACCTCCGGCTCGCACCTCAAGGACTTCATTTAGTCCCCCTTTGGGTATATTAGAATAAGATCCCCATATACCCCGGATTCCATCTACCTAAGGGGGAATTCATAAACTTCAACATCCTCTGTCACCACCCATGCGGCGCATCCTCTGTTGTTAAATAAGCCCCGGAACCTTAAACCATTGGCAAAGCCAAGGTCTTGGAAGACAAAGAAGATAGCACTAAGCAGAATCAGCTGTCTTAAATATAGGGTTTAGGGTGTTTTGTCTCTTGAGCCCTAAGCCTAGGTGGAACTCTGCCACGCTATCTTGCATCTTTCCTCATTTGGGGTCTGGGTAGTCTAGACTCGGAGTCTTAGCGGGTCTTACGCAGCTATAACTCCACGGGAAAGTGGTGAATCCCTTTAGACTTTTATGGAGCACATATTGGATAATGTTGCCTTGTTGACTTTTATGGAGCATATATTTGATAATGTTGCCTTGTTGAATCGCATTTATAAACTACCCCCCGCCCCCCCTCGATTGATCTATCTCCGTCCCGGCGGACCCCGCGAAAAATAATGTCAGAAATGTACATTGGAAAGCCTATTTAGAATTACGTAATTAACATCTAAATAAATCGTTGCCCCGAAAAAATGCACGATTTCGGTGGATTCTATAATTGTGGAGGGAATTATGATTGTGTTCCGGCGCTGGGATTTGATAATTGTGAAGGGAATTCTTAATGTGAAATCAACATTAGTACTGATGCGGGCGTGTGTAAAATCAGTATGACGAGACTACAATGCGCCATCAAGACAATGATGGCGCAAAAACCTGGAACCCTCAACACAAGTTCCTCTAAACCTTAATAATTATGCGGATTGGGAATATAGTGCCATGGTGTATTAAGGCCTGGATTGATAAATCTCCCAGTGGAAAATCATTCTCAGGGTAGGGGATTAATGAACAAGAGTGGCGCCCTTTTCTCTTACGCTCCACTAAAACTTAAGCCTAGGCTCGGGTTTTACAACGCTGTTCTTACATAGGTCAAAACCTACCGGAAATAACACGTGCGCGCGCGCCCAATCCTAATGGTATCTCGGGTATCGCGCTCAGACATTAAACCCTGAGTTCTGAAACAGGTGTGGTAGCTTCCTTGTTCCATGCCCTTCAAACCACAAGCCCTTTTCCATGCCCGAATCTCTAAGCCCTAAACCTAACACCCTCAAGCCTAGGTTCGGAGTCTACAACATCATGGACGATTTGGGCAAGGGCTTGGGCCCTGCGCTCGTCGCGAGTTGGGTCCGCCATTTCGGGCGGAGGACTAGGGCTTAGGGTCAGGGTTTCGGGTTTAGTGTTTGTATTGGCATCTTAGAACGTAGCCGAGGGCCCTGAACCTTACTGTATTCACCGGAACCCCAAACCCTAGAGACATTTGAGGTGTGTATTTTCCATAAACACGGGGACCCCGAATATAGACCTGAGAATCACCATAACCTTCAGGATGATTGGCAGCCCCAAAAGCAGCCCCAACTTTAAGGAACCCCCCCCCATAAGCCTGACAGCCCTTGTGTTCCTCCTTCTCTCACCTTAAGCCTTACATGAGCTAGAATCTAGACTCCTTGAAGGCGGTTATGTAGAGGACTATGGACTATTAAAAGGGTTATTAAGGGGGATACTAGGAGTTTAGACAAAGGCTCACATCACAAACAGTATGTAAGGCTACCCACATGGCAGCTGCCCACTTGACAGCGGCCTTAACCAAAGTAAGGGCACTTTAAGGTTCAGTTCAGGGTCTAGGGTTTAGCAGATGGCTTTTCTAAAGTCCGTGTTCAGAGTTGCCTTAGACCCTGAACCCTAAACCCTAAACTACGGGAATTCGTGATAAGTCCAGGGTTCCGAACCTTGCTGGACATTCCAGGGACTAGTAAGTGTGGACATAGACGTCCCTTGGGTAGTTTAGTGCTGTTCCTAATGCGGTTTATTTAGGTTGCAGGGTTTCATATAGTCCTTAATTTGGTACCTAATAAGGAACCCATGTCCATGAATTTCCTAAACAAATAGTGATTGAAGTTCATATGAGCCCGACTTGAAAGGGACAGTAGCCCCTTTGCAGTTCCATGTCCAAATTGGCAGGTTCTGGAGGCAGGGTAGCTTTTCTTGCAGTTTGCAAGTTGCATCACGCTCTTTCAGTCTTGGAGCCTGGACTAGAGTTTAGGGTTCAGGGGATTTGGCTGCAAGGCTTGTAGGGTTTGAAATGAATTCGGGTTCCGGACCATTTAGGAAAATCTTCAAATTCTATAGACCCTAAACCCTTATGTGCTGATCTCATTGCAGCCCACATTCCCCGATAACTACCAGACAACGAGCATGTCAGAATATGCCTGCCCAGATTTTCGGGAGCACCTGCCTCCCAACTTTGGAAACACGTATTAGCCTTCCTTGAAAAAGGGCGGTAGTTTTGGCGGACCCTTCTGGGGGAGGTTCGATGTTGGTTCCGCAGAGGGCCGGCATTCAGGGATGTGAGGCTTCGTGTTGCAAAAGGCGGCGATTGGCATGGCATTCAGAACACACGTCTTTCAATGTGAAATCTGATGCGAGATCTATAAGAACCTCAGGAGTTTGCAGCTGGGGCTGGACCGTGAATGTAAGCCAGATGTGGTGCCAGTCCCAACCGCTTAGTGGGGCGGGAGCGCGCTGAAGCAAATTTGGGGGACATCGGGGAACCCTGAAGGCACACGAGTTCTACAACAAGCCAAAAGCCCTAAACCCTCCTGTGTTGTTGGAAAGCCCCTCTAAGATCAAAATATCGTAGAAGTCAGGAAGCGCAAGAACCCTAAAGACCCTACCTTACTGGGGCTTAGAAGGGAACAGGGGAATATATCTATATAGACGAGGGTCCAGGGTGTTGGGTTCGTAGGGAATAACGCAATATATACCGCATGGGGAAAATGTAGGGAGTACATTCCCTCATTCCCTACTCACCACGAGTAAGTAAGCGACATCATGGAGGTTCACGGGGCATAGTGACCACACATAACCACTCGCAATGGGGTTATAACCTTAAGGGTAGGGAACCCCTAATTTTGGGAAGCCCAGATCGCAATCAATAGGAGCCATGTCTTCCGCAAAGCATGAACACATTTCCGGACAAGCGTTAGCGGTCTTGGGTTTACGGCTTACGGTCCAAATTTCTTAATTCAAATGATTGCCTTAATTTGTAGTCCACAGAACACTGGAAGATCGCAAAGCATGCGTGTGAGATTTCTGAGGCTTACTTAGTTCTGGACCTCGACCCTAAGGCCTACATAGTCTTGAAGACAGACCTCCATGATCTTAGAAACCCATCCCCAAGAACCCCCCCGCCCCCGGTTGAGAAGCAATTAATTATAGCCCAACCCATACACCCTAAATTCGAAACCCTAAACCATAAATCGTAAACCTTGGGTACTGCCCCCCCCCTCAGCAACAGTTGGATAATATTTATATTATGGTTATATATAGCCCTCAATAGGACCCCTAATATAGACTGTTACTGGGTGGGGGCAGTACCCAACGTAAACCTTCTAGCACCCACGTGCATTCCAGGAATTCTTTCATGCTGGGCATGTCGTTTTGGCTGCCAGCCGGCCTCATCTGCCTCTCAGCTGTTTTTTTTGCTAGGGCCATGCGCGCGAGTCGGCGCGCTTTGGCGTCTGCCCAAAAGCGGGATTTCTCAGTCGGCGCGCTTTGGCGTCTGCCCAAAAGCGGGATTTCTCAGCACTCTTACAATGGATGCATACTTTGAGGGTCCAAAGGCGGTGTGGTCCGGGGAGTTGTAAATATCCGGAAAGTACTCCTTAGATACCACTTCGACCCAGTAT
>CAJNIZ010003892.1:108575-119351 GCA_905231905.1 Symbiodinium pilosum | reverse complement strand
CAAGAAAGCAGGAACACAGAAAAGCGCCGGGCCGATAGCGCACAACGGCCCGCCCCAAACCCAGGAGAAGGCAACACCTCAAGGCCAGGAAGCCGAGTGGGCCAATTGTGCACAAAAGCAGCTGCCTCAAACCCAGAAGGCCGTGACAACCAAGGCACCACGCGAAACCCAGCAGGACGCGAAACATTCGGGGCCAATAGCCGCAAATGAGCGCCCCAGAACACCCACAGCAGAGACAACATCAGGAGTGCAGGAAATGGACACGGCACCAAGGGCATTGCCTAGAAGAGAACAGGAATGGAGGAGAGCAGCCACTAAAGCGAGCCCCATGGCCAGAGAACACAAAAGAGACTGACAAACGCAACAGCATAAGAAGGTGACCAACGACAGCAAGGGAAGCGAAGGAGAGGAGAAAGGAGTTGCACTGTCGCTCTAGCGCAGGGCAAAATAGGGGCAGGGAGGCCGGGGTGCTCATCGGGTCACAGGACCCTTAGTGCAGCCCCCGGGGTCCCCGACCTCCCTGAAGGATCCCCGCCCCAGAAGAAGCGCTAGACCCGGGGGGTGTTTCAAGATAAATGGCACACTCAGGATGCCATTGATGTTGCGGCCAAGCTTTTTTTCTGGACAGATGCGGGCAGCATGACTTTGTTTCGATCAGTGCTACCCAGACCCCCTAAAGGATCCAAAAAATGGAACCCCCCCAAAATGAACCTAGTACTACATTGAGGAAACTTGGGATTATTAGGGGGTTCCATTCTTGGATCCTTTCGGGGGTCTGGGCAGGTGGACCCCCACCCTGTAATCGTGGTATAATAGGCATTTTATAAGGCCCTAATATGTCTCAATGGGCCCCCCATCGTGTAATAGTGGTATAATAGGAATATGAATATGATAGGACCCTAATATGTCTCAATGAGCCCCCCATCGTGTAATAGTGGTATAATAGGAATATGATAGGACCCTAATATGTCTCAATGGGCCCCCCATCGTGTAGTAGTGGTATAATAGGGATATGATAGGACTCTAATATAGTCTTTATTATTTCTTATGAATCTGATAGGATCCCAATATAATCCTTATCATTTCTTATGAATATGATAGGACCCTGCTAGAACCCTTTTTAATTTCTTATGGCCAGTTTTCTGGCTGCAGAGGTGACAGAAGAGACATCTCTCCAGGCTTTGTACAGGCTCGCCGAGGAAAGTCCCGAGGACCTCTGCGAAATGTAGCTGTTATCATTATTATTTATCACTATTATTATTGTTATTATGACTACTATTAAGATTGTTCTTGTTAATATTATTTCTATTATTGTTACTATAAATATCTTTTCTACTATTAAAACCATGTTTTTCTTCTTATTACTATTAGTAATCTTATTATTGTTACTAGTATTGTTTATTGTTATTGTTATTTGTATTCCAATTGTTGGTGCGCATTCAGCACCAAAAGTCGCAGGTGGTCGCAGACGTGCCCTTATCTGGGGGAGTTGATCCTACTTTCCAGTAGTAGGTACTAGCAGTGACAGCAGGCTCACCACGAAACAGAACATGCAGGACCAGCGGTAGAATCCAAAGCCAAAAATCTAGACACCATATTCATCTGGGCAGCACTTGGCTATTATACCTATAATGATAAGAATAGTAGTAACCATAATGATATCACAACAGTATCAAATAATATCCAGCATGATAACAATATTTCCCATGACCATAACACTACTAGGCCCCATAGAAATATCAATAGTGATGCCCGTAGTAAAAACAATAATGACACCCATATCACAAAAAACAGCACGAACCAGAATAACAACAATAAGAATACCCATAAGAATGAGAATAGTACCCATACTCACAACAACACCAACACCACCACCACCACCACCACCAACAACAACAACAACAACAACAACAGGAGCTGTCTTCTGTGATGCTGCTCAACTTCGCAAGCGCCAAGAATCCAGGCCCCGGCGGCTTCGGGGGGCTTCCTAAAGTTAGGGGTCCCTTTTAAGGGGTCCTTAGCATACGAACTATAGCTCATTTTTGCGGAATCTGCGATGGTAGTGTTGTATCAGGTCCAGACTCCAGGTTAAACAGATGCAATTCTGATTGTTCTTACCTGTTTTTATTCGCATTATCATTATCATGTATTATTATGGGCATGCTTATTGTTAGTGGGATGTGTGTTTGAGAGCCAAGCATTTCTGGCTCACCAGCCCTTGTTGGAGGACACCCGGGGACGTTAAAAGCTGCTGAAGAGACACTAAACCCTAAACCTTGAGCCCCTAAATCAGAAACCCCTAAAGCCTACATCCGTAAAACCTCTCTACCTAAGTATCTTGTTATCATATAGGATATCAATGCTGGAATTATGGTTGTTATGACTTTTGTTCTTCTGGGTATTGTTGTTGTTCTGTGCATTGCTGTTATCATGGGTGTTCTTGTGTTGTCATGAAAGGTATTTTAATTTTCATCATTAAGAGTATTATGAGTGTTATTATGGGTATTCGGGAGGTCCTGGTACCAAACTGATGCCATGCTGTGAATGGGAGGCCACAGGTTAGCAAAATTTCCTCAAGGCCCCGCCAACGACTTGAACCTCGGGAAAAGCACGACAGGTATCCTTCCAAAGAGCGTGCTTTCCCTGAATTGAGCAGTTTACCTTATGGTACCATGATCTCTGGCATGGTTTCAAGTATATTCCTTAATTAAGGGGTAGGGGGCTCCCTGGAATGGCACATGCCCGGAAATGAAGCTGCGGGGCTCCAGCTAGCAAGCATGCAGGCCCAAAGTCAAACCATGCGTTCCAAGACCTCGACATCGGACATGAAGCAAGTCATGCTTTCCATAGACAGAAACCGTGGCCCACTTTGCATGATTGGTTGAGCTGTTGAGCTGCAGCCCATACCTGCTATTATAGGTTATCTAAGACTTCACACAATTCAATTTTCAGCAGCTGGAAGAAAAATCCGGAGGCTAACAAACTTTACATCCTCAGGCCCAATATAATTCTGTGGGCCTCTCTGCTCCCCATGACAACTCCCTCGTTCTAAGCCCGAACAACCCTAAACCCAGCAATTTGGTACAAATGGTAGTTTCTCAAAACAGGGGACCCCAGTCTAGACCCTAATAGATTCTTCTCCTCATTATAGGGACTGCCAAAAAGGTACCCCTAATTTTGGGAAAGTCCAAACTGGGCCAAAATGCTTCGACTCAGGTTTCTGGGCAACGTGCACCATAGGAACATGAGACAATTTCTAAACGACTTAAGGGATTATTTAGGGCACTGCTATACGGCGTGTTACGGGGGAAGCTAGGAGTTTAGATTATGACTCATGTAGGAGGCGTAAAAGCGGTGCAACTTTGCCATAGATTCTTTTGCCGTATTTCTGGGAGAGCTTCTAGACTACTACGGACTATTCTCCTTATATAACCTTGCAGCCACGCAATTTATCCCGTCCTTAGCAAAAATGAGTTCGCATTCTTTCAATCTCCAAGTTGAGCTCGAAACTTCATGCATGATCAGGCGGCGGCTTTCTTGGCGGTGCGCAGGCGCAGGCTCTCTGCCTGTGGCCTCTCCCACTATTCTCTGACAGCTTCTGAAATGTAGCCCTGCATGGTACGTAAGGCCAACCATGCAACTTTGTTACTGTCCTGAAGGCATACTTTTTTTGATAAAGCTTCAGACACCGGGGTAGTTTACTTTTGTACATTCAGAAGTTGAAGCTAGGGATGGCTGGTAAGCAGGCATTCGAGCCACAAGCATCGGGGAGCTCTTGTCATACTCGAACTAACAGTTTCTCTAAATCAGGGGTACCATTTTGGGGGTCCTCATAATAAGGATTATAGTATATACCAAGAGGGTATGTCTCAAAATAAACCATTCCATATACTCATGCCCTGGAGGTAGTTGTGGTAGTAGACAAGGCACTACCTTTGTTCCCGGCAATTTGGGATCCCTCTCCTTGATGCCTAATACTGTACCCTTGTTTAGTAGGTGGAAATTTGTTATCAGGAGGGGTGTTAGTATGGGGGCTCTCGCCAGACATGGTGTATTAGCAGGAGCTCCATGCGAATTGTATGTCCATAAGCCTGAAGTTTTTGAAGCCCTGTATAACCCCCCCTAGCCCTAAATGGGCCCCAGTATGGTGACTTAAGCTAAGTTCCTTTACAGCAGTCGCTTGGTGGCTCTACTTCCTGTCGATATCAGTGTCCCCCTACCTTCATAACATAATCATACACCCGTACATGTGTATAAATATAGGGTCCCGAAGGACTTCCACCTTCTGCAGAGATCCTTAATGACAGAACCTCAGCACAAAACCCTAGGCCCTAAGCCCCAAATCTAAATCCAAACCCCTTTCCCTAAGCCCTAAGCATGGGGGGGTTGTCAAATAGTCTGGTTAGTCGCCTGGGGAGCACCCCACCCTCTTGTAATCCCATATAGTCATTGGAGTTCCCCTTGCTCCCATTTCGAGCTGCTGTGATATGGAACCATGAAGACAAAAGCACCCCAACCCCCAAAACCTTACTGCCTGAACCTTAGACTTAAACCCGCATGGAACCATGAAGGCAAAAGAAACCCTGATCCCTAAGCCCTTAACCTAGACCCACTTGGAGCCATGAAGGCAAGAGTCCCGGTTATTTTGAACCTTAAGCCCTAAGCCCTAAACCTGAAAACCTCAAGACTCTAGATTTAAAGACTTCAAAAAACCATAACCTCTAAAGCCTCAAAACCCTACGTGAAACCCTACAGCCCTGAAACCTTGACCTTCAAAACCTCAAAACCCTTGAAACCCTAAAACACAACACCAGAAACCCTAAAATCTTGAACCATTATCCCTATACAACCCCTACATAACCCCTGAATATCCCTATATAAGCGCCAGGAAGAGTCACTAGCCAGATCATCAGGGCTCTTCCCATGCCTGGAGCAGTTCCTGGAGCTTCCGCCTTTTAAACGGGTTTACAGGTTTTTAGTTTGTTTTACGGTGCTTTTAGTAGTTTATAGGGGTTATAGGTGTTTTGGGGGTGTAGGGCTTTAGGGTTTTTAGGGGTTGGGTACGGAGGGATCAGGGTTTAAGCCTGAGAGCTTCCAAAATACAATCTAGATGTCGGCTCACACTAGTTGAGGGCTAGAGGGTTCAGGGCTTATTTCAGGGTTGAGGTTTAGACTTTACATTTTAGGATTTGGGTCTTGGAGGAGGGGGCTTCGTATTTACACTTACACAGAAGATGATGAACGGAGAGGTCTCTCTAAACCTCTCTCAGGGCCCAATTTGTGAAACAATCCACGACAGCAAGCTGACAGACAAGTACAACAGCCAAGCATCCCAACCACCCCTAAACCCCAAACTCTCAAAGGGGATACTCTTGAAGTTTCTCTCACAAAGGCTCTTCCTCCTACTAGACGCTCTTACAGGGACCCTCGTAATCCCCGGACATCCTGCAGATCCCTAAGGTCCTGTTGTGCGAATCCCCGATACGTATACTTGGCATGATTGGGTTGGAGCGTTCTTTTCAGGCTCATCATCACCCAAAGCTTTGTTACTGTTGAAGAATTTAAGTTGAGTTACCATAATGGCTATTTCTGGTAATATAGAATATTAATATAACTTCCCCCAATGTAGCAGCTTAAAAACTAACTTCCTTAAAAGCAGACAATTCCTGCTCGAAGGGGGTTATACTGGGTGACCACGGTCTTTGTCTTCACCCGCCAACAGGGGATCTGAAATTAACCTCCGGCAGGCCAATAGACCCCGGTGCTGCTCCTGATTGCTCAAGGTTAAAGAATTGCACTCCCCTGATGTTGAACACCCTCACCCCTCAACCCCTGGCCTCCCCCCAAAAAATGAAATATTCCCGGTATATTCTAATATTCTACAATGGGAGTGTTTGGTATTAGGGGGAGGAAATTCACACTTAGCAAGCCGGTGATCAGACTTTTTTGCAAGCCCAAGGATAGCCTGCGACTTGGCAACGCTTGACGACCAGGGTTTAGGGTTTTTAGGGTTTTTAGGGTTTTAGGGGTTTGGGGGTTTTAGGTTTCAGCGGCTTAGGGGCTTAGGGGTTTAGGGGTTCAGGGGTTTAAGGTTTAGGACGGCGCGGGGTCCACGTTTTTGCGCGGAGTCTGGGATTAGTCTAAACCCCTAAACAGCCCTACCTCGCACCTGGAAGATGCAAACTACCACCCCTCAGCCAAACCGGCTGTTAAGGAACTTGATTAAACTTACCGTGTTATCAGTATATATATGGTCAATACGAGTGTGTTCTTATTTTAGCAGCTTACTTAGAATTCCTTAACAACAACCCGGTTGTTGATGCACCCAAGTTTGAATCCAGCGCGGAGAATCAAAGGGAGTGAAATGGGACTTGGGTTCTAAAGAGGTTTATAGAAAAAAGGGCCTTAGGAACGGCACGTCCAAGTTATGAGCAGGTAGTATCTGTCTCTTACCACTTATGGTACTTTTACTATTATGGACAACACTTGGTTTTTGTAATGCACTTGCGTAGTTTGGGTCATGCCGCTGCCTCACGTTCCGAGATGCAGCTGCAAAATCATCTGTCGTTCTCCGTGAGGCGGACTGGTCCCATGGCTAACAGGGAATGAAGGACCGGAGAACTACCACAATATTGGGCTGTATATCGCAGTTTCCCAAAATAGGGGGACACCAACATAGACCCCCAAATACTGTGATCTTTATCGGGCCCCCCAGAAGGTACCCTAATTTTGGGAGACCCCCATATAGGGTCTACTATAGGATCCATCCCTTCATTCGTTGCCAACCAGAGGTAAGCACAGGGAGATTAACATCGGGATCCTAATTGTGAGGTCTATTCAGGAAAGGGGTTTCTTGATCAGCGGCCCGCAGTAATGAACATGTGATGACCGTACCAGCCCCCTAAATACCCTAAGACCCTAAGATCCCTAGAACGCCAAACCCCAAGCCCCCTAAACCGTACATCCTAAGATCTCTGGGATTCGACGACTGACGCGGCCATTGCTCAGGTATGCCCGGAACAGGAAAGATCCAAATGGTTGCCTGTACTCGGATGATATGATCTTCTCTCCGGACGTGCGCCTGAACTTAAGAGTCGTCTGCTTGGTTCAAGGTCTAAAAATAGATAGAAGATAGGTGTTATATAGGGATAATGGAAAAGAAAATGGAAGCTACTATTTAGGGCTTAGGGTGCATGGCTAGAAGCAAGTCTTAGGCTTGCAGCACCAAAGTTGGTGCACAGGATTTGGGGTGTCATGACATTCCGGATGAACTGCTTTTACCATCATTCCTCTGGCTTTAAGCCGGCGGCCACGCCGCAGTTTCGGCATCAAGTGAGTAGTATTCTATTTGGGGATATTATGGTACCCAAAATAGAGTAAGATTATTTCCTCCTTTTGAGGTATACTATTTCATATAAGGAACATAAGCTTAAAACACTACTCAAGTGTATGAACGCGAAACGCAGGGCACCAAACAAGCTGCATGCACGGGTTGCATCTCGGGTGTCACTTTCGCGATGGCATTGGCCTTCAAGCCTGGATCCAGTTCTGCCCGGGTCAAGACATCATCCCCTTGATTCATACTTCGAGGTTGTAGAACAGCATGGCCCTTACCCTGAACCCCGCAGAGAGGTAAAAGAGGCGCTGCAAAAAAAAAACCTGGTCAGGGCCGTGCTCGCAGAGCATCTTGCTTGGATCATCAAGTGGAGAAAACGTCCGACAAAAAAAACAACAAAACTGGAGCAGTCCGCTACAAGTACCAAGGCCTTTCTTTCGCACGGATTTGGGATCCTTCCTGGTGGCTTGGCTGGGAGTGTACAGAAGAGGCTCACGAGGAAGTCTGGCATTGAAAGGGAACGGGGGAGATACTTAGCGAGATTTGGGGACATTTGGGGTGTATATCGGGACAAACTACTGTATGGTATTTAGGGTTTCCAACAGCCAGAGCATCTGAGAGAAAGCCTACTCGACAACTTCCACAGAACTGAACTGGTGTGGCACTAAGCGCTATGCCGTATGCTAGCATGCCAGGGTGCAACACGCCTTCCTGCTAGCCTGCTACCCATCCTTTCATGAGAGCATTCGCCCCTTCAAGCTCCTCCCATTCGAAGTCCCCTTTCAATACAGCGTTTGCTTGATGAATTAGGAGTCCCTGCATCGTATTGTAGATTGTGAAATTCATGGTCTCTTTCTGGGTCCCGTTTGAGCATTCCAAGGGGTAGTTTCCATAGATGGGGGGACCCAAATATAGACTCCTCAAAATTATAATGTATAATCCCTATTATGAGTATCCTCTTCAAAAAGGTGCGCCTGATTTGTGAAATCCCTATGCGAGTCGTTCTCAAAATTCTACGCCCCTTTTGGTTATAGATCATATTTCTGCACCTAGTATTCAGGGGTACCAAAATGGATCCTAATTTTGGGAACTACCCAAATCCACGGGGGCCTGAACCCTAAATCCCTATGTAAACTATGAAACCGCTGTGTAGTGAACTCAGGCTCAGCCCATTCGTTGCTCTGTGCTCACAGCTGCTGCGCCGAATGCCGGCCAAGCCAAGGGCCCCGCCGCGTCTTGGCTTGATGTAAGATCTTCGGGGATTCGGTTTAGGGTTTAGAGCCTGGATGCAAAAAGGGTTTAGGGGTTTATAGGGGCCTCCAAAATAGTCTTTCATTGTCGGTTATTATAATCCTAATAGCAACCAAAATCCTTTTTTTGTTAGTGGGGTTCTGAGTCCGGTTTAGCGCTTGCTTGGAGGGTTTTGGGAACTTAGTAAGTAAATAGCTCAATAAGCGGGATTATTGGGCTTACTATATGGGTTATATGGGTTGTGAACCTACTTACTAAGCCCCTCTGGCCCTCCAAGTACTGGGGGTTAGTATGGAATGAAGAAAGAACAAGGAAACGCAAACTACTACGCTATTCTTGGGGATTATGTGGTATAGGGAGCTAATGTAGAGAGTGTTCGCCAATGACCACCATTCAGAAGAGGGGGGCTTTTTCGAAGCTGTAGATTCTCCCGCGAGGACTATACAAGCATGCACTGGCATCTTAAAGGGACTTGCCAAAGACTGTGGATTCTTTATGAGGAACAGACATTTCAAAGGGGTATTCTTTCTGTTTCCTGTAGGGGTCTGGGGCTAGTAAGACCATGTAAACTCATGAGATAGGATCTGTATCACATAGCATTTAAGCAGTAAAGAGCCCTGTTGCAGGAATCGTAAACCAGCTTTCGCAAAATTACTGGCCTTTGTTGCGCGCTTCTATGGGTGTCTTAGGATGGGTTATGACGGCAGGTTTCAAGCGTATCGAAGGGGATGCCGTTTGGTGGCGGGGAATTAGCCGTGGTCAAACATGGGAACCAGCTTTTTGAATTTCGTTCAGGTGGGCAATACTTCTGGACTTGAATGAAATTTCAGTAACCTTTGCACTTGGCCGCGTTGTGTAGGTAGGTTGAAGCAGTTGCGGCTAAGATAACAGCTAATTGAGTCATTGCTTTACTTTACCAGAGCTGCACTCGTACATCGTAGCCTCAGCCTGCACCACCTAGCCGCTGCTAAGCCTTGGGTGGGTTTTGGTGTTGTTGCTTTGAGTATTAGCGCAAGGCAGCACTTTGTTTGATCTAGGTCCACGTCAACCCATGCGCTCTCTTCATGCTTTTGGCCTTGTCTCAGCCCTTGGATGTTGGATGGTTGGCCTAGATTTGGTAGTTTCCCAAAATAGGGGGACCCCAATATAGACCCTAAAATACTATAGTCCTTATTATTGGGACCTCCAAAAAGGTACCCCTAATTTTGGGAAACTCCCATTTGGATCGTTTGCAGAATGTGCTCAATGGATGACCTTCCGCCCATTCGCTGCCCTGTGGAGAACCTTTGGAGCCTCTGCCAAGCTCAGGCGAAAGAAGTCTTGTCCGTGCTGAAGGTCCTTTTAAGTAAGTATACCCACTGGGGTAGTATTCTATAATATAGGGGTTATTTTGGGGTATTTAGGGTTTAGGATAGAACTTCGAATGTACAGGTGCTTTGATATGCTTTCCATGTGAAGGTTCCATTCCAAGGGTTTGAGTTGGATGAGGCATCCAGGGGTGTTGCGCTTTTGTGGCTGTGTCTCGTGAATTCGAGCTGAAGAGTGCGTGATTTCAGCAGACAGAAGTTACCTGAGTAAGCAGGGTATGTTGAGCTCATAGACCCTTGCATTTGCACACGGCATTCAGGCCCGCGCCATGCGAGTCCTGCGGGTCGCAAAAGCGCGCAATCTCCGGTGACTCGCTGGCAAACCTTATGCCTGACAGTACCCCTCACTGCATAGGCCAAGTCTTGGATTGGGAAGAGACCGATCCGGAGGGCCATAGGAGCAATACTGCAACACCCAGTACTAGTATGTATATTGTAGTATATTGCAGTACATGGCAGTATATTATAGTATATTCTGGCAAAGCCCTGTAGAATCCCAGTGGTTTATTCATTGCGCTCCGGCCTCCCAGAAATCTTTGCAATTGTTTGGTTTGCACATCAGTCCGTCCTTGATCGTTCGTGAGCTTCGCGCCCAGGAGATTAATTCTTGGCGCCTGGGGGTGCGGGGTGTTCAAGAACAACCCTCAGGAGATCTTGGCACTACCAGGGGTTGTTGTGTTTAGGGTTCTCAACTCCTGAAAGGGGGTTATATAGGGGATTATATAGGGGACTACTATAGGGGTCATTAAGGGGGATACTAGGAGTTTAGGGGCAGGCAGTCACGAAGCCCGCTGCTCAAAGGGTTTAGGGTTTGGGGCCTAG
>CAJNIZ010003892.1:88460-108475 GCA_905231905.1 Symbiodinium pilosum | reverse complement strand
ATTTTGGTAACCCCAACCCGCAAAATTAGGACCCTATAACCATCATATGATAGTCATAGGGTCCTAATTTTGGGGGGTTGGGGTTACCAAAAAAATCCCTTTATAAATGGTGTTCCAGCACGCCAGGGGTTAATGCCCAGGGATCTCTGGGACTCTAGGGATTTCCCATCAAAATGCAGAGGGTATGGAGATGATCCAGCCCTATTTTGCTCCAATTCCGCCCCCTAAATCTTAAATCTTAAATCGCGCAGCCTTGGCTATGTGTACCCTAAATCTCTCCCAATATAAGCCCATAGAACCTAATTACTAAGTCGCCTGGGCAATCCCGAGCGGAACCGTGACTTTCAGCATAGGTGTTTTGATGATGACTTCTCCATGACTAGATAGGAGAGCCCAAGTTATAACCAGGCAATATCATCTACCGTCTAAACTCCTTAAGCGGTTGGAGAGCCCAAGTTATAACCAGGCAATATCAGCTACCGTCTAAACTCCTTAAGCGGTTATATAGGGGAGTAGTATAGGGGTTATTAAGGGGGATGCTAGGAGTTTAGACAACGGCCCATATGGTAAGGTTTCTCATCACTAAAAACGTAGGTAACCTTAGTGTTTTATAGCATGCCTACATAGCTCCAAACCTTTCAGCGACATTCATGTTAGCTGCTACCGGATGCTGGGCATGGCTCTTCTGCAAGATGGTCAATCCTGTTGCCTCTTTTTCGGGCTCCTGCAGAGAAAGGCCCCGATCTAGTCCCATAAACTTGGACATGTGGGATATTCATAAAAGATCAACCCAGATGGAAAAACAAGGCCATTCAAAAAAGGCTGAAATTCTGCCACACTCTCCAGCTCTCGTCCTCCCCCTACTCCCTCTAAACCCTTCAATACCCTAGATATAATCCATTATTGTAGTTTTCATTTTCGTTTCCATTATCCCGATAAGACCCCGATATCCCTATAATATCCAAACCCTCAACCCTCAACCCAACGGCGACAAGCTCATGGCACGTGGGGGATCAGGGGGTAAGTAGGTTAATAAGTGGGATAGCCAGGGTTACTATATGGGTTATATGGGTAGTTAACCTACTTACTAAGCCCCCTGACCCTAAACCCTAAATAACAGGCTAGCTTCCATTTTTTTGGATTATTTCTATGTTAACCTGCTTACTAAGTCGCTCTGACCCCAAACCCTAAACCCTCAACCCCACGGCAACAAGCTCATGGCAGGACGTCGCCAACGCTTTCGCGGAGGCCCTGAGCCGCCCTGAGCTACGCGGCTCGTTGCGCGGCCAGGTTTTAGCAAGCTGGATTCCTTAGGCGGACCCCCACCCTGAAATAGTAATCACAAGGGATGATAAGGGTCCTCTAATGTTTCTGTTATACCACTATTACACGGTGGGGAGTCCTTTTCATGGATTCCGTATTTCCTGGAGTTCCATAGCAGGTGTGCTGTTTTGAGGGTTCTGGATGTGAGATTGGGGGCGCCCAGTCTCCTGCATAGTTTGACCGAGGGTCCATCGTGGGTAAGTGTAGGGTTCATGGGAAGGGAGAGCAACTTCAAAAGGCATCTACTTTACTTGGATCACGCTTGCTAGTAGGGAAGGGCACGTAGGTGTTATGAGAGAGGTATATACTGAGGCTATATGGTGGTTTCCCTAAATAGGGGGTCCCCAATTTCGGGCCCAAAATACTACAGTCCTCATTATTGGGACCCCTAAAACGGGTACCCCTTATTGTGGGAAACCCCCATACTAAAAATAGTTAGAGGTTGGACGAATCCAAAAGCTACGAGACAAACAGCTCTGGAGACCGGACAAATGTTCCGCAGAAATGTCACCGTGCAGAAATTCAGCAATTAAAAAGATTTAAAACCGCAGAAATTCAGAAAAGCCAACATGCAGAAATCAGAAGTTAACTTGCGGGAGCCAAGAAGAAAGTCAGCATGCTCGCTCACAAAACAAACATGTTCGTGTTCAGCAACTCAGAAATATGGAAAGCATTCCAGAATGTAACATGTCCAACAGTGCAGAAGTGAAGAGCGTGTCAGCGTGCTGCGAACCAGATTTCATCCAAGGCTCAATCGTGCAGATGTTGCAACAGCGTATGGCCATTACATTGCAGCAAGCACTGATACGGATAGTGTGATCAGTTTCTCGAAATGTAAGCCTCAGAAACTAAACGAGGCAAGGTCATTTCAATTTCAATATACTTTCAAGCCAAGACAGTTGTCTTGGGATGGAAAACTTGCGAGTATCTAAAGTCAAGCCAAGGCCAAGGCGTCTAGGTGCTATGGAAGCAGCGGGGGGGGGGCCGGGACGGGCGAAAAATCATTTGATTACTTTCATCAAGCCGCCATACGTTCTCCGCTGCAAAAGCTCCTAATGTATCCTAATGTTAGCGTAGCCTGTCGTATCTAGGCTGTCTAGGCAGCGTTCCGCAGCTTTGTTGGCGTTGAAGATAAGTATATGCGCGCGCTGAGGTTGCAACCTCTGGGTACGTCGAGGGTCACTATAGCTTCAGGAGTCAAATAAGTAGCCTGCCCATGGCCCATGACACTGATGGCGGCGCGCTGCATTGAATGGCCTGCGCAGTGAAGAGCCCAGTGCCAGCGTTCGGCTATGAGCCAGCCCTTCGGCAGCCAAGCCCTAAGCTCAACGTCGACATGTCTGACGAAGAGCTCAATCGCGTGGATCAAATTGTGCGAATCGTGCGGCGCTGCATTGGTGTTCCGGTTCAGAGAGGCTTCGTTTCTGCGAAATTGGCAAGGCTGGCCAAAGCAGTGAAAAGCCGCAGGCAGGTGGCGAGAACAGGTCGCTGTGCGAGTTCGTGACTTGGTTCAGCGTTACAACGAAGATCACGCTAAAACCCAGGAAGACATCATAGATTTGCAAGAGACCGCAATTTCCAGGAAGGCGCAAAGGCACGGCTCCGGCTCCGAAAGCTACGGGCTTGTTGGGGCGCCAGGCCCCGACGGCGTCAGGCAATAACGCGACTACGATGGAGGCTCCTGAGAAAAACCAAACATTCAGCTCGCGCCTGGGAGCGAGCTGCTCCTACAGTTAGCACGGTTTCAGGGGGTTCTTCGAGGTAGACTGGAGCATCACGTACGCGAAAATTTGCTTGTCACCTACAATGCGCCGAGCCCTGAGGCCAGCCGACACGCTGCACCGGTTTGGGATCTGATGTGGCCGCTGCTCAGCACCAACACCAACGCAAACTCAGAAGCGCGCTTGACCACTTCTCAGGCGCAGGCGTGGCGCAGGCTGCGCAAATGATCTGATTTCATTGTTTCTAGACTTTCCGCCGATTGTGCCAGCGTGGAACAATAAGTGCCCAAATCACGCCTCCTCTCATATGGTGTGCGCCGCCGGCGCAAGTTCACGGTCTCCTGTCTCACTTGCCCAGGAGCAGTCTTTCCAGGAGGAGGCTGCTGACGAGGATTCCTAACAGGCATTTCCATCGCTTTGCCGCTGCGCCAAAAGTTGGTGCGAAACTGACCTCGTCGTTGCTTGCGCTGCAGCCATCGCTGTCCATCTTGGGAAGTTTTTTCAATCTGCTGCGGACACCTGGCCACATCGGCTGCCAGGCAGGACCTTGGAGCTTTTCCAGCCTTCCAAGTCGCCTGCAATCGCCACCGTTCGTGAACTCCTGACAGTTTTGTCGCAAGGCCAGTGTGGCAGCAAGTTGGCCAACTCTTTGCCAGGTTGGTTCTGCCTTTTCGATCTTGGTCTTGGAAAGCTGGGTTTGTTTTGGAGGCCGACAACGAAGTCCCTCTGCAAAGAAAGGAGCTTGCCCAAGGGTTCCGTGATCTATGCTAGCATCGCGACAAGTTCTTCAGCAGCGCTTGGGCAAGGTAAGTGCGTTGATGATGTACTGTCGGCTGCCAGCCTGGAGAAGACAAAGACGCGCTTGCTCTTGGAGACCGCCCCCCGTAACCAGCACCATCAGTGAGAAGAGTTTCGCAGGCTCGCGCGCACGTCGGATGACGAACTTTGGGCAGGAGCCGAAGCTGAAGCTGCAAACTTTGGCTAGCAGCAAGTTTTGGCAGAAAGTAAGTCCATTTTGGACTGCCGCACGCAGCCAGAGCCGTGATGAGGTTTTTTCTTTGTGGCAGCATCACAGAGCAGGCTGCAGTGACTGGACATGAGGCCTGGTCTCTCTCAAGGAGGTTGCAGACTCTCCGACAGACTCGCTCAGCTCAAAACCATGCAGCAGCCAGCGGGCGCGCAAGACTCCCGCCACAATCTCCGGCAGGGCGACGCAGCCCGGTGATGCTGCTGCTGCGCAACAACCCCGGCAACGTCGTGAGCAGTCCGAAGGGCCGTGGCCGCACTGTGGGGACACTTTCTACCCGATTTCTGCGGGATGCTTGCATGGCCTTCCAGAGGCAGTGCGCTCGCTGTCGGATGCGTGGAATCTCTGCGTCGGCTGCAGCCACTGCAAACCCGCGCAAGCCAACGTGGTTGACGGCGAGTTCTGTGTTGGGCCAGAAGGTTCCCGCGTGCACGGCAAGGCTCAAACGGATATTCTCGAGCAGGTTGGCAAGAAGCTGAAGGCTTTTTCTGACATGTGGCAACCTCTGCCGCTGCTATATGTCTGGCATGAAACAAGCCCAACATCGAGCAACGCACGTCAACCATCAGGTATTTTGGATCCTTGAGCTATGTCCCCTCCACGACAACCAAGTTTACTGCCTGGTAAATGCCCCAGACGCTCCGAGGCGAGGTGACATTGTGAACGTTCAGCCGGCCTTCGACCCGTTTCGAGCGCAAGTGAGGTGGGACAGCTGTGCGCCAAATTGTGACCTGACAGCTGCGATTTGGGGCGGTCTTGCCCTTCAGTGCGAGCATGCGGGCCTCGGGGCATTGAAGATCCTGGACACGCGAGACTTGGCAGACATGGAAGCAGACTTGCTAAAATTGAGGCGGTGAGGGAAAGACCCAATATGCTGCGATGGTTGCGGCTTGCGCGCAGAACCTTGATGATGCGTCTTTGCTGCAGCCACCTAATGGCGATGTTGATCCAAACAAGCAGCAGCAGCGGCAGCGGCAGCAGCAGCGCCAGCAGTAGCAGCAGCAAGGGCTAGAGGCCGCGCAGTGGCAGCGGCATCATCCGGCTCTCAGCCAGCTGGCCGTTCAGCGGCAGCGGCAGCATCCGGCTGTCCGGCAGGTGTGGAAGGTGACCAGGATCCAGAGTTGGACCTGTGGCACGCGGAGCTTGAAGCGGCCGCAAAGCCCGCAGCCAGCGGCTCAGCTGATGTGCTGGATGCAGAAATTCTGCGGCTCGGAATTTCGCTGGAAGAAATGGAGGATATGAAGGCGATGAAGGCAGAAGGCGCCGCCTACAGACACTGGCCGAGTGCATATGGATTATTCCACAGGCAGAGTTTTCCGCGCAGACACCAATCCTGAGCAGTACATTGGCCGCCGAATATTCCTCAAGAGGCAGTGTACTGTGCTCAGCACGGCACTGTGAAGCGGACGCAGGGCAAGGATGCCTTGGCAACCTGCTATCGCGTAATTGCTTTGCATAATGGCTTTGGCTACACATTGTCGCTTGAAAGTGATTTGTGGGCTCCAAGCGGTGCTCATTGTGACATACACCCAGCAACACACGTTGCCATTCGCGACAGCCATCATGGCCACACCGCAGCGTGGAACAAAGTCAACACCGCCACGTTGCAAGAGCGTCTTTTCCGTGAAAGGACATGTGGTTTGTTGTGAGAAGAACGTTATAGCGTGTGAAAACAATGGAGACTTGAAGCGCAGCTGCATCAGATTTGCTCGGTCCTGTTCTTCAGCTGCTTTCATCGTCAGGGGTGCTGAGGACCTCCGGATCGACGGTGTTGAACTTTTCGGTCGTGACCAGCTGCAACGTGTTTAAGGCCGCTGTGGAGTATGGTGGCGGTTGTGGTGGAGTGTGGTGAGGGAATGTCGTTGAGTTGTAGTTGTCTGGTGTGGTGTATCTGATTGCAAATTGGCTGGGGTCAAGCTCAAAGCCCAATAAATCGAGTCCTGGTCCTGGTTCGTGTTCCAACTCGACCGGCTTCATGTAGAAATCTGGGTGAATGAGTTGCTGGAAAGGATGTAGCTGCAACAACCTTGCTGGCACGATGAGCAGTCGGTTGTCAACGTATCTGGTGCAGAAGTACTGTGCCCGATTTCCATGATTGCACTCATGGAATTGTTTCCAGTTGTACAGCAGTTGTCTGTAAGTGTTGACCCAACACTGCTCGTGCACGGCTACTACCATCTAACACAATGCTGGAGAGCCGGTGACCCCATAGGGGCCCCACGCGTCTTTCTGATCACGAGCTGTCCAACTCTGAAATAGTTGAGCTCAAGGGTAGCTTTGATGAAATTTGGAAATTTGTGGATGTGTAATGTGCGACGTTTAGGTCGTGTTGTGGTGGTGTGTGAGATGTGTTTGTGTGCGCCCCTGTGCACTCTGGCCTCTGGTAGCAACTCTGAGTGGGTGACGGTAAACGTGGAGGCATGTCTGCCGTTGCCTTCCTCATACCGGTGCAGCAGCAACTGATACGAGTCCAAGAACCGCGTGAAGCTGATGGATGTGAAGAAACCCGCCAGATCCTGATTGATGCGCGTGATCTCCTCAGGGTAAGATGGATCTTGGTTAGCCTCATCCGTGAGGCGGCTGAAATGCTGCCTGATCTGATGTAGTTGGTCGATTCCGCTGCCGTGTCCCAGTGCTTGCGGGCATGCTTGTCGAATCATCAGATAAAGGACGTCCGCGAAGGACTCCCGCAATGCTCGGCCCTGTGCCCCCGCGAAGGACACAATTGGCCTTCCCGTCGCAAAGCTCTTTTTGCGCTTGGGTAGGATGTACGCGTTTGGCACACGTCCCCAATTCGGTAGTGCCCACTTGTGATCCGGCAAGAGTTTGCACAGTCTCTGGTGTGTTGCCTCATGTAGAATGAGTGGTGGTGTCGATGACATCTGGAACACCTCGGGGTTGGTGCAGGTGTTGGTAATGCGCTGGTAGTACAGACTTGGACAAAACCATATAAGGCGATCTGGGTGGTGGTCTTCGCCGTCTTCGCAGTGGATGACTCCCGATGGAATCTGTTGTTGAAGTGCTTTCAGCATGTGAAAGTTGAGCGTTGTTTTGGCACAACTGTTGTTGTTGTACCTGCTCATTGATGAACTTCATCATGTCCATGTCGTCGTCTCTTGGTATTGGCAGTCCATTTTGCTTGTGCCAGCGTTTGAGTGCTTGTTGTAGCTCAGAAGCCAGAGCCTTTGTGTCCAGTGACACATTTGACTTGCCGGAAAATTCCAAACATGGAAGGTGTGGCGCCGCTTGGCCACTTGGCTCAATGCGATGGCAACGTGTCCGTTGAACACGTGACCAGGGAATTTTGTGACAAATTCTCCACAGCTGCGTGGGGGTGATTGCTCTGGATCCCGCTGACGATGTATCTCACGCCAATTGTGTAGTACATCTGTCATGGTTCGGTGTCTGGTAAAGACTGGGCGTGTGGATGGCACAAAGAACGGTGTCATGTGGTCCCGGTGCAGCGTGAGCCTCTATTTGAGGAAAATCCTCAGGTCCCCTGCGAAACTGTTGTGCAGCGGCTTGAGAAAATGGACTTGTTGGGTGTCGGCGTGGCAAGGGCCTTTTGCGTAGCACCATGTTTAATGCTTCGGCGGACTGCCGGTGTATGTTTGGCATGTTGTTGGCCACTCGGCGCAATCCATACAGCGCTGTGGTGCTGGTGCTGCCGTTCAGCAATTGTCGCATTCCGTTGAATCGACGCTTGGTGTTGGTGGTCAGGTCGACAAGCGACCAAGTTTTGGTCTGCGACGTGAAGATGGAGCATCTGTAGATGTCCTTCATGCTGGGTGGGAGTCGCCGTCTGCGTATCTTGGCACAAATGCTTCTGAAGCCGGTTGCTTTGCTGTCGCCTTGCCTGTGTATGTAACGTAATGATTTCCATAACAGAGGTGCGTGCATGGGTGGTTGAGCTTAGGTTGTATGTTCTGAAGGAACGTAGCCCTTAATTGGTTGGTTGGTATGGAATGCCGCCAGGTGATTGGAATGTAGAGGTGGTCGTTGTTGTGTTTGTGCCACCATCGGATTGCGAGCTCCGCGTGTACAAGCTTGTTGTCTTGTACTTGTTTGTGTTTGCGGTTGCGGCAGGCTTCTCGAAACTGCTGTTGTGGGCTGTGCAGCCGATGTAGTTGAAAGCTGCATATTTCCTGTCCAGGCTGAGGCAGATGTATACAGTGCTGTCTGCATTGAAATGCTTGAAAGTGGACTGAAGCGGAGAAATGTCGATCTTCTGCAACAAGATCCTGGTGGTTTTAAACTGGGCTGCATCGTGATGATTCTGAAGGTGAAAATTCTCAGCAAGCGCATTTGCCTTGTAGCCACAAAGCGAGGGAGTGCAGGTGTTTGGATGTGGCTTCCGCCGCATCAAGAATTGTGGGAAAATGTCGCAGGTGTGTTTGACCCATTTGGTCATCTGTGCTATCTGCTTTCTGTTGTGCTTCCCCTGCATGGCAGTAAGGAGTCAGCCAAAAGGCGCATCAAAGAGCAATCCACAAATTTCGCCACAGTCCTGACTGGGATTCCATGTGCCACTGCCTTGACGGCCGCAGTCCGTTCGGGGGACAGGCCGTTCTCCCATGCATATGCCGTAGCTGCCGCGTCGGTGTTGATCTTTCGTCCTCTTAGTTGCCCGAGCACTTCGTACATCAGGACTGCGTCGGCAATGCTCCTTGTCATGACCGGATACGTCTCTTGTCCGGCTGATAGGTGCCGGATCCACTACGATGACCATCCGTGTCGGAGATCGTGGTGTGCAAGAATAGGCACGACGCGTGGGTAAACGATTGCTTCACTGCCTGGCAGTCCCATGATTGCGTATGATGCCTATGATTTTCTGATTCCACGAAAAACCGATGGTCTTGAACAGGCCTCCGCGATACGGGCAGAAGGCTATATAGACAATGGGGCATCTGCTGAATTTTTAGTCTGGCCACAGGCTGCTTGTGAACGCTGTTTGCTTCACGCCCCTGGAGGCCCATATAAGGCTCCGCAAGGAGCTTAATTCTACTGGCCTTTAAGGGGGTCTGCCCCTTTACCGGCCTGGCGGGGGCCCTTGGAGCCCCATATAAGGCTCTGCAAGGGGCTTAATTCTACTGGCCTTTAGGGGGTACCGGGCGCTTGGAGGCCCATATAAGGCTCCGCAAGGCGGGTACGGTCAGGGGGATTTGTGGAAGGCGCACGGGGCTTATGGGCGCAGATGGGGCCCTTGGAAGCCAATATAAGGCTCCGCTTAATTCTACTGGCCTTTAGGGGGGTCTGCTCCTGTACCGGCCTGGCGGGGGCCCTTGGAGTTCAAAAGCGTCGACAGTTGTGAGGATGGTGACCCTGACACCCGAGATCCTTGTGNNGAATCTCCAACAAGGTGTGAGAGTCCAAAAACGTCGACAGTTACGAGGATGTTGAGTTTAGAACATCATCCGAGAGTCGAAAAACATCGACAGTTACGATGATGGCGACAGGACCCCCGCGATCCCTGTGACAATTGACACTTTTCGTATCTCAAAGTCCAAAAATGATGACAGTTACAAGGAAAAGAGAGGGGGGGGTCGAGCCAAACCTTGGAGAGAAAAAAAGGTGGAGCCAAACCTTGGAAACAAAAAGCCCGCCGCCGTTTCATTGATGCCTGATGCCAGACTCTGAATTTGTTACTGGCTGTTCATAGATTCGTAGGTGATGGATGATTGGAATCCCTGTACTAGCCCATATAGAATCCACAAGATTTTTTGTTACATTTTTTTCGACTACAGCAGCAATAGCTTCGGAAGCAAGGAGCCTTTGATCTGTGTAGGTGAAAGCTTTGCTGCGCAGGTTTGACTACGTCCTCTTCCCCATTCCAGATCAGAAGATGACTCTGACCTGCAAAGCGGTGGATGTACGGTAAATTCCTTAGAATGTAGCATGTTTGGGTTTATGGAATCAGTGTCAACCAAAGAGATGCTAGCAATCTGCTTAAGTCCCACTTGCTGAGGCATCTAGGTAGGCACATGGGAGGTCACGCTGCTCGTGGCAGTGGTTCCTTGTCATCAGTCCTGCGTGTCAGGAAGGAGCAGTTTGCTCGGGTACTGCGCCCTTCTGATCGTGCACCAGCAGTCAGGGCTGGAGCCCAGGCGAAGGCAGCGCGCGGGCGTTGAAACCCGATATTCGGCATAAACACTCGCGTGCATGTGTTGGAGGGCATGCAGAAGTCCACTACCTAGACTGTTCTCAAGGTAGTTTTGGCTAATCAGCACCTGGCACTGTAAATCAAGACTTCCATTCCTTCGTTTGGTAGTTGTGGTTCAGCTTGGCGCCCAATGTAAGCGTACTGGGCAGATGGATTTGCTGCTGCAAATGGTGAACGTGCCTGCACCCTTCTAGAGGAGCTAAAGCCTGCAAGTGATCAAGCAGAAGAAGCTCCTCGACCTGAATCTCCGGCCCCCGAAGCCGCAGCACAGCCCCCGGCAGTGGAGGAGATCTCCGAAGCAGAAGAGGCATGGTGAGGTTTGCGGGTTTCAGGCGAGGTGAGTATATCACGAATCATTCGTCACGAGTTCAAGACATAAGAGTAGCAAAGTAATTTAAGACTTGAGTGCTTTTCTACCTATGGCCTAGGGTCAAGGGACCCTGACATGTTTGAAGAGCTCGCGCCCTGTGTGGTCACAACGAAGGATTTAAGTGTGAAACTCTTGAAATGGGAGGTTTTCTGGGACCCCAAGGATGTTTTGAAGGTTATGGGAGTCCCTATTGCGGATTCTGAACGGGCACTTCTGGCATACTCATATGTTGTGACGTGGGACACGGTGCAGGATTTGCAAGAAAATTGAATGAGCGTGCCCAGGCCGAGCCGGTGCCGTCTGCCTCCAAACATCTGTCACCTGGACCCTAGGTAGAAAAAACATGGAAAACCAAACTTCGAAGCAGGTGTATCCTTTGCCCTTTTTACATAACTGCCATAGATAGTACTAGACCTGATTTCCCCAGTTTGTTTTGTTGTTTGGTTCCTATTGTGCCAAGTCTGCCAAAATCCTGGCACGGAATTTTACTTTGTATTGTGCCAGTCATTGGGGCCTGTCATATTTGTGGCTGCTTCTGCAACTTGTTTAAGCATTCCTTTCATATCCCCGCATCAACAAGAGCCGCAGCAAAGACACCCCGGCAAGTGCCTGGAAGCCTGAGAGCAGCGGCTACCTATACGTTCGGAAAAACGCTTTGCACCATAATAGGCTACAAATGGATTATACTATACTATACTATATACTATACTATACTATACTATACCATACCATACCATACCATGATTTGCAGGAGGCCACGCCGGAGGAGGCTGCCCCGCAGAAGAGCGAGGAGGAGGAGGAGGCGGAGGAGGAGGAGGAGGAGCGGGAGCAGGGGGAGGAGAGCGCAGACCCTGACAAAGTCCGTGTCAACCTCATCTCCTTCGGCTACAGCAGGCCAGTGCTTTGCTGATAGCAGGTTCAGGTTCTGCATTTGATGGCATTGGGTTTGGAAGCTCCCACGTGTTCGAAGCATGTCGGCATTTTTGGCGGGAGGGCGCGGTGTGGGACCCGATCCTCCTGTGTAATGTAGCGGGGCATTTAATCGCGAATTTCTGCTGTTGCCGTTGCTGTCGAGCTTCAGCTCCGCGGCTCAAGCATCTCTCGCCAAAAACGAAGTTTCGCGCCATGACCGGAATCATGAGCCGAATTGTGCTCCTCGTGAACCTGGCCCTTGTCTCCGGACAGGCGGTGAACCCGGTTGCCAAGGTGGTCTCCCTGCTGTCCGACATGCAGACCACCATCAAGCAGGAAGGCAAAGCCGAGGATGCACGCATCACGAAGTTCAACAACAACTGTGAGCTTCGCGCCGCGGAGCTGCAGTACCAGATCAAGACCGCCAATGAGGACATCGAGGAGCTGAGCGCGCGCATCAGCAAGGCAGCCGGGAAGGCTGAGACTTTGGCTACCACGCTCCAGGAGACAACTGAGAGCATCGCTTCCAGCGAGGCTGACCTCGCAGCGGCCACGGAGGTTCGCGGCAAGGAGGCCAGCGACTTCAAGGCTGCTGAGAAGGATCTCCTCGACACGGCGGCAACAGTGGAGCGTGCCATGTCCATGTTGGAGAAGAAGGAGGCCAAGGGAGAGGCCCTTGTTCAGGTCAAGAATGCTGGAAGCCTCCTCCAGGCTGTGCAGGCTATGATGGACGCCTCTGTGATTGGTCACCAGGATGCCAAAACCCTGACTGCCTTCCTCCAGGATGCTCAGGCTCCAGAGCCCGCCACTTATGAGTCAAAGACAGGTGGTGTGACTGAGATGCTGGAGGACATGCTGGACAAGTCCAAGGATCAGCTCATGGAGCTGCGCAAGAAGGAGACTGAGGCCAAGCACAGCTTCGAGATGGTCTCCCAGTCCCTGGCCGATGAGATCAAGTTCGCCAAGGCGGCCATGGAGAAGACCAAAAAGAGCCAGGCAGAGCAGGCGCGTATCAAGGCAGAGTCGGAGAAGGATCTGCAGCAGACAAAGACCTCCCTGGCCCAGGATCAGAAATCATTGAGTGATGTGACCATGGACTGCAAGCAGGAAGTCGCTGACTACCAGGAGGAAACCAAGAGCCGAGGCCTTGAGCTTGAGGCGCTCACGGCTGCCAAGGCAGCCCTGGTGGAATCCTCCGGCCTCTCCTTACTCCAGATGACTGCTAAGTCTGCTACTGGGTTGCTGTTGAGGAACTTACTTTAACTTACCAGAATGGGTATATATGTAGTAAAGAATGGGGTTTGCCCAATATAGTAAGTTAAGTTAAGTCCCTTGACAGCAACCTAGGCGATTAAGAGCAGCCAGGACCTCAAGCATTTCGAGGTGGTGCGCATGGTGCGCACTCTTGGTCAGAAGCTAGGAGACCATCAGCTTGTCCTCCTCTCCCGCCGCATGGATGGCATGCTTCGAACTGAAGCAGGAGCTGACGTCTTCGCCAAGATCAAGACCATGCTCTCGGACATGATCACCACTATGCAGGAGAACCTGCAGGCCGAGGCTACCAAGAAGGCTTACTGCGACAAGGAGATGGGTGAGGCGGCAGACAAGAAGACCGCCAAGGAGGCAGATCTCGACGATGTGAGCACTAAGATCGATGCTGCCGCATCCAAGTCTGCCACGTTGAAGAAGCAGGTGGTGGCCATCAAGGCCGAGCTTACAACACT
The DNA here is from genome assembly GCA_905231905.1 of Symbiodinium pilosum. Taxonomy (NCBI): domain Eukaryota; class Dinophyceae; order Suessiales; family Symbiodiniaceae; genus Symbiodinium; species Symbiodinium pilosum. The sequence continues at coordinate 95,238 of CAJNIZ010003892.1, read as the reverse complement.
GGCAGAGACCCAGGCGAACATGACCGCACTGCGCCAGGAGGAGAAGGCCATCTTTTCCAAGAAGGAACCCGAGACGGTGACCGGCATGGAGGGCGTGAAGTCGGCCTTGAAGAGCCTGCGTGACTTCTACAAGAACTCCGGCGTCACGGTGACCAGCGGCGAGCGCAAGGGTGCGGCTGGCGGTGTCATTGGCCGCCTCGAGGATGTGGAGGCTGACATGGCCATGAGCCTCTCCCAGATGCGTGCTGCCGAGAAAACTGCCCAGACCAACTACGAGCGAGACACTCAGGACATGAAGCTCGAGAAGCTGGGTTGCTGTTAAGGGATTTAAGTCAAGTTGCTATAGTAAAGAAGCCCCAGTATTTACTATGCTTATAAGATGGTAAGTTAGTTCAAGTTCCTCAACAGCAACTCAGGAAGAGCCAGAAGGAGAAGGACGTCGAGTACAAGACGACCGAGGCCCAGCGCCTGGACACGGAAATCAATGAGTTGAACGCCGACCAGGAGAGCATGCAGCTGGGTTGCTGTTATGGATCTTGAATGAAATTGCCATATGTTACCATCTTATAGGTATATACCATATTCCAGGGTTTCTTCATTATAGTAACCTTAGACCCTAAACCCTAAACCCTAAACCCACATTATAGTAACTTACTTTAAATTCTTCAACAGCAACCCAGGCAGACTGAGATGAGCGCCATCCTCGAGTTCACGAAAGGCCTGGAGGCCGAATGCCTGGTGACCCCCGAGTCTTTCGCCGAAACTGGGTTGCTGTTCAGGAACTTAATCTAAGTTATTGCAATATGGGTATATAGGAGTAAGTATAAAAGGGGTATATAGGGATATATAAGCTTCAGGGTTAAGGAGTTTAAATTAAGCCACTATATCAGGGGAGCCATTTGAATTATTGCATATACACACTACGGTAACATACTTGGAGGGTCAGCGGCGCTTAGTAAATAGGTCAATACCCCCATAATGAACCTATATAGTAACCCTAGCTATCCCCCTTATAAACCTACTTGCTAAGTCCCCCTGACCCTCAACTCTAAACCCTAAATATTATAGTAGCTTCCATTTCCTGATGAATTACCCTAAACTCTAAACCGTAGTAACTTAAATTAATCTCCTTAACAGCATAAGTTGAGTTCAGCCCAGGAGAAGCAGGCCAAGCGCCAGCAGGAGATCGATGGCCTCAAGGAAGCCCTGACTGCTCTTGGGCCTAGGGTTTCAGGTTTAGCGGTTTCGGGGTTCAAGGTTTAGGGTTAAGGGTTTCGGGGTTTAGGGTTAAGGCGCCTTCATGAATTCCGAGATGTTTGCCTCATGTCTTTCGCTAGCCTGTTAAAGCTTGATCTTGATGTGCAAAACGGCGCCTCTGCCATGTAGAGGCCTGTGTCTTTCGAATATGGTTCACCTCGATTTGGATTTTGTAGCCGAGGCTTTGGATGCCACTGCCGGCACCGCGCTGCTGCAGCGTGGACCCCGCGCCCTTCGCGGCCACGGCGTGCTCAAGGCCTGAGAGCAGCCATCCCCTTAGGCGCACCAGAGAGCCGGGCGCCTGCGAGAAAAAGGGCAGCCCAGGGTTTGCAGCTGGATGGCTTGCTTGATGTTTGTTGGCACACAGCAGGGACAAGAAACCTGCTGGTCTATGAAGAAGATGGAAGTTGAGCATAGTCACGCAAAGAGCTGAGACCCACAATCTTTTGAAGGGGCAGGGCTTGCCCTCTCTTTGCTCCATAAATTCCCAGCACATCCTGAGCCATTGCCATGTGTGCCGTGCACAGAGCTGTGCAGGATCTCTCCCGCAAGTCATGGTTTTTGTGAAGTAGTTCCTTTTTGAAACATGTTTAGGAGATGCCATGTAACCGGCGATCCCCGCACCATCCCTAGAACATGCATGCCAGATCCCTGTATATAACCCTAAACCCTAAACCCTGACGCACCCATGTGGAGGGGCTCTGGACAACCAGAAGCTGACGAGCACTTCGATGCTCGAGGCCTCCCTTTCATTGGGGGGGCGTGGGGGGGGGGTCCCCACAATAAGGATTATGGTACATTGGAGTCTATATTGGGGTCCCCCTATTTTGGGGAACTACCGTGTTGGGCTGTGTGGAATTTATTGAGGGTAGTGGGGCTTGGGATCCCAACATTTTTGCAGTTTGAGGTGCAGTCGTGCAGGTCCAGGAGCAGTGATTCCTGTTTGTCACCATCCGCTGCAGCCCCATAGCCTTATAGGAAAACATATGGTTTGCTTGCTTTTCTTGGTTGCCAGACCTTCCCTAAACCCTTGAACCCTAAACCTTAAACCCCAAAACCCTCAAAGTCCTCTGACTTGAAAAACACCTAACCCCCCAAACCCTAAACAACCCTAAGCCCTTGAATGTGCGAGGTATCGCCAATCCGGATCGCGGTCCTAAAAGGCACCTCACAGGCCAGCAAGACAGCGGTTTAGGGTGTAGGGTTTAGGGTTTAGGGTTTCGGGGTGGGGTTAGGGATGTAGGGGTATATAGGGGTTATATAGGGATAGTGGGAAAGAAAATTGAAGTTACTACATCATAATGAGTTTAGGGTTTAGGAGTAGTATATATAGGGGTTATATAGGGATAATGGAAGAGAAAATGGAAACTACCACATTGCATTGGGTTTAGAGTTTAAGGTTACGTACTATATTGGGTTGTATAGGGATAATGGAAAGGAAGATGGAAACTACTATATTATAATAGGGGACATAATATAGGGGTAATCTTGGGGTTATGCTGGGATAATGCAAGACAATGGAACACTACAGAATGGAGGAAGGCTTTTGTGCTGAGCGTTCGCATGGTTTTTTAGGTTCTTGAGGTCCACATCCTGCGTTTTTTGCAGCATTTTCGGCGGATTTACCTTATAGTGGACATGCTGTGTCAAATCATATTCTTGGGTGCAAAAATAGGGGGTTTCCCTACTTTTTGGGGGTCCCCACAATAAGGACTATAGTATTTTGGGGTTATATTGGGGTCCCCCTATTTAGGGAAACTACCATATGTTTCGACTTTGGAAAATGGATGCCTGGACCAATCTTCAAAAGCAAAGAGCTGGCTGTCCATCACCAGAGCTGCCGCAATAGTCCCTGAGCCTAAGCGCAGTAGGTAGGTGTTGTGCTCAACACTTGTGTGAACCTACTTGCAGTATCTAGAACTATAACCCCAATTCAAACTACCGATGAGGCTCCTACACCCGAAGCTCTAAACCTTAGCTGCTGTTTCCCTGAGGGTCCGCGAGTTTGAATAGTATTTCATTTGGGCCCAGATGCGTTTAGGCTTGGTACGAGTGCTCTGGACACGAACTGTTTATAGTCCCCCTCAACTAGATAGAATATGGCTTCCATGGGTTTAGGGTTCAGGGTTCAGGGTTTGGGTTCTAGGGCCGACTGGCTAGGGTTTAGGGTTTAGGGCCCAAACTCCAAGTAGGTAATTGGACCCTTGGACCTTGGAAGGCTTAGATGCGCGGCTGAGATCGGAGGCCGCGCTTCCTTGCCGGGCGCAGTCCTGCTAGGGGATTTGACGCCTCCCCAGAAAAGTTTGAACTGTCCGCCCGCCCTGTATTATATTAGATGTCAGGGGAGTGAGGTTGGGAGAAGACTATATCTGGAATATCGCATCTTTATGTTGTGGTCGTAGTTTTTAAGTGCTTCCTCCGCCATGACGCATCTTGCTTTGAGAAGGCTTAGTTACAGTTGGAAGCTGGAGTTTGGACCTGACCGGACAGTCTGTTAGTTGAGCCCGCCGCACAATCACAACGCACACATTGAGCCAAGGCCATTCAGCCTATGTCTCAAGGCATTCCAAGAGTAAAGACGTAAAGACATACACCCAAGTGCAGTCCCCTCTAAGTAGATAGAATACATAGGGGTAATATAGGTGATATACTGGGGTTATATCGGGATAATGGAAAATTTACTGGAAACTACTATATTATAGTGTCTATTTGGACCTGGTTTCTGCAACCATTTCCGAAAAATGGCCGATGATCATGCATGGTGCAAGTGCCAGGCACTGCCTGCTTTGCGAAATAGACCTAGCTACCCAAGATACTGTTGGCTTTTGGGTTTGTTTTAAACTGCTTTGATCTATATTCTCTGCAGCCTGTCCTACATGGTCGGAATTGCTGGTGGGGAGGTGGTATGTTGCCTGTCTGCACCAATCATTAGCTATGAGGGGGTAAGGGTTTGGGGTAAAGCTCCAGAGACTCCTACCCTATCGTCCCAACATCTTGACACCTTCATGGCAGATGTAGATTCGCGTGTCTGGGGAGGTCATGCGCTGCCCAGGCGCAGCAGAACTGCTGGACAAGGTGGGAACATGTTATGGGTATGTATTAGGAGGACCCCCCACCCTGTAATAGTCGTATAATAAGAATATAAGAGGATCCGAATATAATCCCTATTATCCCTTATAGTCACTATTACTGGGTGGGGGGTCCACCAAAGGTATGTAGTAAATAGTCCTAAAGTCTAGACCCTATATGTCCGTGTATGCCCTTACATATTTTCCCCTATATAACCTTATTATAGTAACTGAAGTTCCCCAACAGCAACCATGGTTATTCCTATGCAATGGGAGAAGGCCCCTGAGGTTTGCCGTTTGGGGCTTGGGGGCAGGGTACTACATACATATTCGGTAGGTTTATATGGGATTACTTCGGGATTCTGCGGGGTTTAGGGCATTTGCCCCAATAATGGACAGTCATCTGGAATCCCCAAAATGCAAAATCAAATGGAAAGTGGGTCTAGGGTATAGGTTTTGACCCGCACAGAAGGGGTTCAGAGCTTGCGGTTTAGGAGCCCCTTAAATTTTGTCTTCAAGCCCTGTGGTCCTTCAATAAGTTCTATGTACATCTATGTGCTCCATTGCCCTTACAGGTCTGACAGTGAAGCTGATGTACATGTCACGACTCCTTTGAGGGTAGTTACGTGCAGGTCATGGAACAACTAGTAGTTGTTCATGAGGTTTCATTGTCGTAAGGAATTGAGAGGGCGCTCACATGACCATCATGAAAAGTTGGGAGTTTAGCTCTCGTGGGCTTGAGTTCCGCAGCTGATTCTGTGACACGGCCCGGCTTTCAGAACACTTCAGTGTAGGTACAGCATCAGCTGTCCAGGTCTGGTAGCGATGGCAACTCATTTCCGACAGGTCTCAAATGCCTTTGGTACAAGCCTACTAGTAGCGCTGCTCTCTCTCTCTCTCTCTCTCTCTCTCGCTCTTCCCTCCTTCAGTTGTAGTGTCAATCTTTAAGCCAGTTTGCCGCTTATTGTTGCTTGCTCTTTGGTGGCAGATTTGTGCATCTGCGCTGGAGCGCGCTGGGGCCAACCCTGGTTCTGTGGTGAATTTGGCCACGCGGTATGCGCATAAAGGGACTTTGCTGGGAATCCCAAACAGGGAATTCCAAGAATATAGTAGGAATGTAATAGGGATCTACCAGGGTCCTTACATTCTATTATATTCCTACTATGTTCTTGGGGTTCCCTGTTTGGGGTTCCCGTTTCAATATTTTTAGCACAAGCCTGGACACTTAGCAGTGTAATCCCCCCCCGACTCCTTAAGTTCCTTCATCCTATGTCCCAGAGCCCTCTTCGAATTCATGTAGGAGCCTGCTTGGAGGGTCATAGGGACTTAGTCAGATGGATAATGAAGGGGATAACTAGGGTTACTATATGGGTTATACGGGTTATAGTCCCCCTGACCCTCCAAGTGCAGTATGTGAGGCGGACAGGGTCTGAGTTCGAAAGGGAATGGGGATTTGGGAAGGAATGGGTTCGGGGCTTGAAGGGGTTATCTGCAACATCCAGCAGCAAAGGGACTTTAGGGTTTTTTTGCTGGGGGTCAGTAGGGAACAAGGGAATATAATCCCTGTATACCCCAAACCCTAAACCCCAAGAACCCTAAGCCCAAAACATTCCACGTGTTTGGAGTTTAGGGGCTTCGGGGCTCAAGTGTCGTACCTTGCCAGTCTTCAGTGGCGACGCGGCTCCGATTTGGGAGCGTGTCAAGGGAGGCTCCTGCAGATCTAAAATCCTGGACCCTTAGGGTTTAGGGTAAAGTAAGCCGCCACATGGTATACGGAAGGTGCAGGAAATCGCCGATGCTGTAGGGCAATTCGCTTTATCGGTTGCAGCCCTTGCGAAGCTCCATGGCATTCAAATCCCTGGCCTTTGATCCGTATCCATCTCCATGACGGAAGTCAGACACTCTGAGAAAAAGATCTTGACAAGTATTTCTGAACATGAGGGTCCTACTGTATCACGTCCCTTGCAACAATGAAGCCAATAGTCTTCGGACCCCAAGGATGGACCCATGATTCGAGGGCCCCCCATGCTGAGGCTGTCGGCTGCGCGTGGGGCAAGCACAGGCAGAGCTACTCTGTGGAAAATCTTCTCACCTCCTGGTCCTAACCCAGACCCATGATTAATAAACCCTGTCCCACTAATAGGGATTATATGGGATTATAATAGGGATCCTAATATTAAGGCCCTTTAAAAGAAGGGGATTTATTAATCAGGGGCCTACATTAATATTAACGACTTTGTCGTATGGGGAGTAGTTCAGGATGTAGGGCAATTATAATGATAGGGATGGGGGATGTTAATATCAGGACGAGGGGAGGGAACTGACAATGACTCCTAAACCCTAAACCCTAGGTGAAGTTTGTTGAGCTGTGTCTGGTAGGAACAGTCGACTGCCGGCTTGGCACACTAGGACCTTCTACAGAACTACACCCTAGACGGTTTAGGGTTTGTGGT
>CAJNIZ010003892.1:56039-79393 GCA_905231905.1 Symbiodinium pilosum | reverse complement strand
TCGTGGCATCATGTACAGATGCTGAGCAACGCTCAGCTCCTGTCGGAGCAGCGTTCTAGAAGAAGAAGAAGAAGAACATAGTGTGCAGGGACATTATATGAATCTCAGATTGCTTGCAGAGGACTATTCTTGGACCCAATGTGGTGCTTTCGCGCTTTGTCCCGCCAGACACAAACAGACAATGGTTACTGAGGTTACTGTGGGTTCAAATGACCACAGCTGTTGAAAACAAGCAAATTCTGATTCTTTTGACTTGTCTTCTTTCTGTGACCTGGATCAAATCAAGCCGTACCAGAATCATACTCTAAACCCAAGGAAGGAAGCAACAGGTTACTGGACAGTGAGCACAGTTTCTTACGGAGTCCGAAAAAAATGACAACTATAATCATGGGTGGTTTGAGTGTTTAGCCTTTAGAAGGAATGGAAGATGGAAGCTACTGTAGTGGTTCATGTAGGGATTACTATAAGGATCCATTCCTTCATCCCAAGCTATCCAAAGGGCAGAAAAGGGTAACCATGACTCCAGCAGCTGTTACGCGTTTTCTTTGTTCGGATATCATGTATGGCGGCAAGGGAACAATTAGTTTTGGATAGTTGCATGCCTGTGTCATCATGCTAGCACGGAACGGGTAGGTACCTAGGCCCATACGAAGATTGTTTTCGACTAGCCGGCAGTCCATTTGAGATTGCTCGATGACCCGGCTGGCTTCCTTTCTGAGATTTGTGATTCCTGCTTGCCTTCTCGATCCAGCAAAAAGGCCTTGGCTCACTGTGGAGCAAGCTAGGGCAAGAGTACGGGCTAGTACTATTTATTATTTTTATAAGGAGTACTACTCTTACTATCATATCTAATCTTGCAAGTATTGAGAGTTTTAGTATTATGACAACTATGATTAATTAGCTTCATAACAGTGCCCACAAACTTTTCTACCTCCCGTGAAGTAATGAACCTGGTTCGTGCCTTGATGTCCTATGGTATTACTGGGGGCTAGTCGGGAATAGGGGAGTATATTATATAGGGTTTTTAGTGCCCTTTTTTCCTACTAACCACCAGTCAGATAATTGAGGTTCATACCCAGAATGCAGGAAAGGGTCCTTGCAGGTAAGCGCATAATTCACTGTTGTCAGAGTCTGTTGCATGATCGTCCCCATTCGCAACTTAAACCTTTCAATAGCGAGCTTACTGAGCAGAACCCAATAGAACCCAATGCTCAAACACAGTGAGGACAAGAGTTATAGAGAGTGACCGCGTCTGCAGGGTTGTGTCAAGGCATGAGGTGGATAGTGTCCCTGCAACATCCTCCCCTCAAGAGCCCTAATTTAGAGCCCTGAATACGTTTCTGATGTTCAGCCCCTGAAACCCTTTGATGGTGATAACAATACGACACCCCACACCCTACTCTTTCAAATGGGCCCCGACAGTAGCCGGAGCTTTCACCTGCCTCTCCTTTCAACAACGAGACCATCAACAACAAATCCATGTCTCCATGTGAGCTACGGTCAATACTAGCCTTATAAAGGGACATTTTAAAAGTGGTCATAGAGGTCCCTCGTGTAGTTCAGTAGAATCCCACATATATCCCCTAATTCGGAACCAATGTCCATTAATTACCCGAGTAAATATTGATTGTAGCTCATGTGCAGGTTTCCACAAGTTAGAGTGGACATGTGCAGATGTTCTACGTAATCGCTTCGCGCCTCAGAACAAACTTCTCCACGCCAAGTTAAAGCCCGCCCGGATCATTCATTATCAGGGGAGGTTCATCTCCCTCCGCCCTAAACCCTAAACCCACAGTAGCTCAGAAACCAATAGCTCTAATTGAAACACTTTAACCTCCCTTGATTCCTTAGCATTGTGCCCTGACTGTCTCCTGTTCCAGTAGTTTGCGCTCGGAGTATTATACTTTTACGTTATTACTTGGGGAAAGCAATGACTAGGAATTCACATAGTATGGAGGCCGAAATAATGCGAATGCTATGGTCCCAGATTTCTTGAAAGTATGATATAGGGTACCTCAAATGGACTTCAACATCATGTTGGTAATTATTTAAGCCCCCATGTTCAATTCGCAGTTGATTCCCCTAAACCCTGAACCCAAATAATTGGGGACAACACCTGGGCAGCCAGGCTTGTTGGAAGTAATCACCCCACCTGGTACTAAACCCACCCTGCAGCATGATAGAAATGAGTTTTCCCCCTATTTCATACATAATGGTAATAGAGTAGGGGGTGTAATCCAGGTGGGGCGGGGGGACCCAAACCCTAAACCCTAAATGGCAGTTTCCACTTTAGTTTCTATTATCCCAATATAACCCCAACAGAACCCCAAAACATCCTAAGCCCTAAACCCTAGGAAACTTTGAGCCTGAAGCTGGCGAAGCGGAAGCTTGAAAGAGGCGGAGGCTTGAAATGGAGGGTTGGTTTACCTCCCTGACATGATAGAGGGCTTTAAGGTTCACTGGGGTGTACATTATAAAAAAGATCCCCATATACCCCATATTCTATCTCTTGACTATGGATATATCAGACGGTGGGTGCGCCTTCTAGAAACTCTGTGACAACACCCTTAGTGGGGCTCCTTTAAGGGGTTCCATGGTTTTTTTGGGACACTGCGAGGTTTAGACATCCCTGAGGCTAACAACTGGAGCTCTTGCGGGAAGAGGGCAAAGCATGAAAGGCTGGTTGTATACGGTGGATACCAAAATCCTGCATGACCCTTAATACCCTAAAATTTGGGAATAATGGTACTATAGTATACTAAGGTCATGCAGGATTGTTAGTATCAACAGTATTATGTGTTCAGGTGATGTAAGCTTGACGACTAGCAGCCAGCAAATGCCCAGCATTATATGAATGCCGAAGAGCAGATCACAGCAACTACTCTAACTGCAGCAACTTGGTAGTCAGGCGACTAAGCCTCCTAAGGTGTGGTCTTGCAGCACGCTGGCGATTAGTGCTTGCAGCCATCGACCGCGTAGCTAAAGCATCATTCAAGACTGACCCGGCGGAATGTCATACATTGACTTCAGACTAGTTAAGAGCGTGACGCATGGCTGCATGGGGCATAGGAAGTTTGAGGTTGTTGTTCGGTGCTCGCGTTTTGAGATAGAAGCAAGCACAGCTCACAGGCAACTCTAAATGCCCTTCCCAGAGACAAATCAAGCGTAAGACTGGGCTTTTAGGAATGTTGTGCCTCAAAAACCCATCTTGGTACCCCGAACTATCAGATGCCGTAATACAATGTGTAAACCAAAAGGGGCCCCTAAACCCTAAACCCCTAAACCTTAAACCCATGAAGTCACAGAAACACCTCTCTCCTCTTCAGGCACCTGGCGGCGATGGAGGGCAAGATGTACAGGGTTGATTGCAATATGAGCTATGGTCTAAACTCCGTAAAGGGGGCTATGTAGGGGATTCTATAGTGGGACTACAAAAGGGGTTACTAAGGGAGATACTAGGAGTTTAGACTATAGCTCATATCAACCCCTGAGCCCCCGCGCAACTGCCAAGTCACCCTGGGATGATGGAAGCAGAACATGGGAAACAATTACTGTGGGGTTTAAAAAGGGGTTTAGGGTTTGGGGTCTAGGTCTTACCTTGAAATCCTAGTTACCCATAATCATGGGCTAGTTTAAGGGGAAAGTTGCCTATAATTATGTGTTACTGGCTTTCTAGGTAGAAACTCTGCCTGGATCTTGGAAGATCAGAGCCTACTCAGCCCCTGAATCCTCGTGACTTATAGGGATGTCATCGGACCTTACACTAACAGGTGGCTTATATGGAAAGTGACATTGCTATATAGGGATATAGGGGTTATATAGGGGCTATATCGGGGTTGTTTAGAGATACTGGACAAGAAAATGGAAACTAATATTTAGAGTTAGAGTTTAGTGTTTAGGGTTGTAAGATTACCAGTTATATTCACCCCAACCCATATGTATATCATACGTAGTAGGCATTTATTTCAGTGACCCAGTGCTCGCCGCCCACCCATAGCCCTTACACTCCAGGATGAAATCCCAAAATGGCGCACTGTACCAGTGCATACAGGCCTTGAGGACAATCCCCTACCTTCAAACTACGTTCTGTGCTTCCTGATAGCGCGAGTATCCTCAGTGTGCCAGATGGATGACAGGATAATTGAAGAAGGGATCAACAATATTAAGAGCGTTGCCAAGCGATTCCTTTGCAGCTCTGATGTCGGAACCGCCATGCAAATTGTTGAGCATTCCAAGAAACACAACTGTGTAGTAGCCTCGATTTTTTTTGCCCTTTGTGCTCCGAAAGGGCACCATGAAGGGCAAAAGGTGAGGGGGCCTGCAGGAATAATTGCACCTTGCTATGCAATGTCCAAGACACTTAGGAGAAGCTGAGAAGCCCAGAGATTCTCTTCTGCATTGACACGGCAGAGATCCAATGCCAGGACTAGAGGGAAATCAACACTTGACTGTTGTAGCCTGCATGGAGTTCAGAGGCAAGGGGATGTTCTGCGCATTGCTAACTTTGATTTTGGCAACATCTCGCAAGAGCGCCAAACATGCTTGTTCTCCCTGTATCTTCACTACCCGCTGTCAATCCAGGGAGATACCATGGCCTGGGTGTAGCTCCATGTGTCCATTCGACAAGTGTCCTAGGGGCAAGTGGGTTTTTAGTGTACCCATGGTAGATTGTACCACCAACTATTTGACGGGCTTTCCTTACCTCCAGCGTGGCAAAGTAACATGACACCGCCCGTGTCTCTCATTACAAGCCACCTTTCTTAGTGTGATTGTGGTGCTTTTGTTGCGATACCTCTCTGGAGTCTTAGCACTGGGACAAGCGTTCCCTAATCTTGAGGGAGAGTCACATTATTATGATTAGTATCATAAAGAAGTGTTACTGTACTACTAGTATTACTACTAGTATTGCCATTACTATGATTATTAGTCATTGTTGTTCTTACTGATATACAACCATTATTGCTACTCTTATTATGTGGGTTCATACGGTACTGCCCCGACCCCGGTGGTCTTCCTGCAAGGTTCGCCCGCATTAGCTGTGTACAGTCAAGCCAAGAGGCTTTGCGACAGTCCGGAAAAAACCTCCCCAAAGAATCTGATTTCGGGTTTAAGGGTTTCAGGGTTCTAGGGTTTTGGTGTTTAGCATTTTAGGCTTTAAGATTTTTACGTTTCGTAGGGTTTAGTATTCGCGGTTTGCCTTACTGGTGGTTAGTAGGGAATAGCGAGGATACCCCCTGGATTATTCCGATATAGTGTAGTCCCCTTATTCCCTACTAACCACCAGGAAGTAAAGATGTGTGTGTATATTTCACTATTGGGGGTTTCCGATGGCGTGCGAATTTCAGAGATCAGTTTGTCTCTAAACGTGCGCAGACCCAAATTGCAACCTGACAATAAAGAATCCCTGACAACCAAATAAAGAATCCCTGACAAACAACTTGTTTACCGATTTTGGTCTACGGATCGGGGAATGGCAATACTAATGAGAGGCACGGTGTGCTGACTCTGCTCTGGCAGCACCTAGCGCGCATGCCAAGCCCATTCGATGATAAAAGTCAGGGTTCTTTAGAGAAGGATTTTCCATCATTGTGACTTGTTACTGCCCTTACCACTATGGGCTATTAGACCCTAAAATTCCCTATTAGGACCCTATTAAGGGTAGATTATGTAACCTTAAGGTCTAATAGCCCATGGTGGTAGACCTTGTTTGTAGGCTTTGGAGCGCTGAGCTTGTTAAAACGCTAATGTAGTCTTCCGGAATTTTGGGCGCAGGTTACTCTAAAAGTTAACATGAAGGGCGAAATGTTGATGCGACATCTTTTCGTGCTGATTTCTCCTCCCCTGCCATAGGACTTTAGGGCTCCTCTCTGTTTGGTTTCGTCTCCATGTTGCTGGCTCGCGGCCACCACCTCCGCCATCCCCCCCTTCCCCCTCCCATCGCCTCTGCAACTACCATCACCGAAACCGTGATACAGTGCTAGTGCTCAGCAAAATGGAAGCCACTGTAAGTTTCCCGCGGGCAGCAACATTCGGAGGGTCAGGGCGAATTTAGTAAGTAGGTTAAGAACCGCTATAACCCATATCGTTTAGTAACCCCAGTTATCGCCCCTTTATTAGTTCGTATGTAGTTAGTAACCCCCAGTTATCCACCCTTATTAACCTACCTAGTAAGCCCCTGACCCTATACCCTAAACCCTAAACACTATCGTTGTTTCCATTTTGCTTTTATTGCATTATTACCATATAACTATAACCCATCTAGTATACTTACTACGTTTCCTAAACCCTAAACCCCTAAACCCTAACTCCTTACTAAGTTTTTCTGGCGCTTCAAGTAGCAAGGTCGCCGCCCTGGCCTCCAAGCGCTTGGTGGTTGCGGGAGCCTGCAGCCCAGAACCACCTACTAAAGGAGCCTGAATACTTACTGTAGTCTTTTTAGGAATTATGTTTACTTTTCATTATAGTATAAGTCTAAGGAATTATTAGAAATAGAACTTTTACTATAGGTCTAAGGAAACTACAGATGAATCTAGTATTAATGTCCAGGTTCATTGCATGACTATATGGATTGTTCTCAACATTAAGGACACCTTTTGGTTACAGCTTATATCAAGGCACTTAATATTGAGGGGTACCAAGATGGGACCCTAATTTGTATTCTGGCTGCTACAGACTCTCGAAATCTCGAAATTCCATGAGTTTGAAGCACTTAGGGGTTCCAGTGCCGCTTTTTCCGGGTTTGCGTGACTTTGCCGGAACAGCTTGCAGCTACCTTGCTGAGCTGCTTCACAGCTGTGCTTCTAGAAAAAAGTAAATTGCCTTGCAGCCTACATGTCTTTCGAGGACTGCAGTTGTATGTACTTATGTGCTGGGGCATGGCGGGCAAGGTAGAGTATTTGAAGGAAGGACCCCTACACCCTAGCCCCAAAGCCTAAGCCGTGTGCCGGTCAAGTGGTTTAGATTCTCCTCCACCATTGTCCTGGTGGCCTTCAACGAGTTAATGTAGCAGCCTGAACCGGATTTAGGGTTTCGGCATCTTCAAGAATTGCCAGCAGATATTCCTCCCTTGAATTGTAAAAAATAGCACTGGGTTAACAAGTCACAACAGTCCAACCGTCTTACCAGTAAGATGGAGGTCACGGGGCTCACCCTAGATACAAAGGGGCATTTTGCAATCTTCCTTGCTGTTGGACCCTCGTGTCTTTGTTGCGTGTCGGAGTGTGGAGAATGCTGCGTGGAGAATGCAGAGTGGGTGGAGTGGATGGAATGGATGATTGGAGAGTTTGGGCAGTAGAGAGTGGAATGTCTTCGTCGTGTGTTCTGCGTATTGTGTGTCTTGTGCGAGCAGTTAATCTACGCGAAGTATGTGTAGTGTGTATGCCTTCGGGTTCGTGGACTCCGAGCAGGTCCCTGGAAACCCTACACCTACACCGCGTTACTTGAGGTATAACTTATGATGATATGCCCATATATGATTACCATATGTACATGTATGTATACATGGCCATGTATATACATATGTATATATATATGTGTGTATATATACATATGTATATGTGCATGCATTGCTTTATCCCTTTATAGCACCTTTTTATACCTCATATATGTATATATACATGTATTTACACACACATCCAACTGGACCCTAATTAAGCCTCCATTCTTATGAGGTGGATCCCAACTCTGCGGCTGGACGTTGGAATGCAGACCAGAAGGCTCTGGGTGCGCGTTTGGCTGCTGGCATGGTGCTTAGAGGCTCAGAGGATCTCAGAGGAGTAGCGTTTTTTTGGTGGTTAAACCCAGTAAGATTATATTCCTTATACAAAATACTATACTATACCCCAAAAGGAGGATATCATTTTATTCTATATTGGGTACCATAGTATCCCCAAATAAAATATTACTCAGAGGACTAAGTACAGGGTTGAAGTAAGGGGGCTTGAGGGCCGTTTTACAGGGGGTTGGAGGAGAAATGTAATTAAGGTCAGTTTAGGGTTTAGAGGGGATTTAGCATGTAGGCTAAAGAGAGAGAGCTAAAAGAAGGCCAAGCCCTATTAGGGGACTTATACACCGATTCATAACCTACTAAGTCCCCTGAGATGAAGTGGCATGAAGCTGTCATTGGGTGCTGGGAGAAGATGTTGCAGTTTCTCGCAGCTACAAGTGCTGAGCATGACGGGCTGCGGAGAATTCTTGGCGCTGTTTAATGCGGAACCAGCTTTATGTACAGGACCTACCCTGCCTCCCCAAACAGTTGGGGGAGGAAAAGAGGAGGTTGTGCGCGTAATAAGGTTCCCCTCAGTTCTGAACCAGAGGTCCTCAGAAAGGACACTGAGAAACATTGAAGGGGCCCCCTTCAACAAGCTGGCGCCGCACTCCGCGGTTCCAAGTTCAGGTCAAAGGGCCGAGGAAGAAGCGGGTAGCAACAATTGTGTATGGCTATAGCGGCTATGCTTTAATAAAAGTGGCGGCCGCAGAATGCTTTGGTTTGGTCTTTATTCAGGGTGTTGAAGCGCTAGAATGTCTTGAAACCATTGTTCCCTCCCGCGGCGCTAACGCAGGAGGGAATGACACGGGGGAAGTCTAAGTAGTTAGTAGCCGATTCCTCATATAGTTATGGCTTAGGGGTGGGCCTCAACATGATATTGGCCATTATTTCGGCCTTACATTACGCGAACTGCCCACTTCGTGATCTCGCGGCATAGACCTTGAACAGTGCGAGGATTCCCCACTGAAGTTGTCATCCTAGGAATGAAGGCAGGTTTGGGAGCACCGTGCGGGCACCGGCCCCAATCAGCTTGAACTCCTGCACGTCTTCCTGGCTCCGGTTCCAGACTGCTTTTCAGCACATAGTCATTTGCAAAACAAAGCAAGTCAGCCTCGGCGAAGCAGAACATGCTAAGAGGTTCCCCGTAGACGGCAGTGACAAACAATGCAAACTCCAAAGATTCAATGCTACACCTGCACACACAGCTACTTGCGTCTGCTGACCCCTTTGAGGCCTGAAGCCAAAGCCACAACTCTGATTTGTTTGACAAAGCTTCCAGCATGTCGGGCTGCATCCCGTGGCTGCAGAATGTTTGTCCCCAAATAAACCCTGAGCCCTGTACATCCTAGCAGATCCACCTCGAATCCTTGAGCCCCCAAACTGAGCATTCTGACAACAAGATCGCAGCGTACAGCAACCAAAATCTAGCACTTACAAAAGAACAGTGTGCGTTTACATTAGGTTCTATATGCCCATATCCAGTGTCCCTTACAATTGCATCTTAGCAGGGGTTTAAGAACCCCATGGACTTCGGAGAATGGGCCTCCGGCTGCAGCCCAAAGCCATTGGCTGCACCGTGAGCGCCGCAAGTCGAGATGGGCCAGCTGGGCTGAGATTAATCCCCACCCTCCAAAAATAATTCCACCACCCCCCCCCTAATATGACATCACTCCCACTGTTTCATACTGTAATATATTGGGAATATTTGATATTAGGGGGTCAGAGATGTAATAGTGGGGAGGGGGTTGTTGCGTGTTGGTTCAGGGCCGTTTAGGGTTTAAGGCCCGTACCCGCCAAGCCCAGTACCTTTTAGGTTGTTCTTGGTGTAGGGGTCAATACCCCTTAGTGGGGGAATTTCCCCTAGATTACCTCGCTGTGAGTTAAGGTACGTTCCGCAATTAAGGGGTACTTCTCGAGCTTCCTGGGTACTTGCAGCTATATAAGTTCTCCGATGGTTTTGTATTCCGAGTAGTGAAAAGGTACAAGCTAGAAATCCACGCATATGCCCAGTTAGACATATACGTGTACTTCCAGGGAAGTTGGTAAACTACTCGCACAAGTGGCCTGGGGTCTTCTGAGTACATTGCATCTTGCTACAGGATATGGCCCTACTAAGTTAGGCCTTCTACACCATGATGTGTGGCCGGTAGGTTCTTCAAAACTGTCTATGCCCTCAACGAGAAAGCGTAGACCAAACGAGGGCAGTATACTAACACCGACTCGTCCTCTCTTAAAGGGTTGTAGAGGCCGAGCCAGTCTCAAAGTCCGAAGGCGTCCATAACCCCTACATACACCCAGTCTCCATTTCATGTTCCATTTTCTCTTTCCACTCGATCCTCCAGTATTGGGGTAATATCTTTCAACCCTAAACACTAGATAGTAGTCGTGACTTTCTTTCCCGTTATCCGTCACAGAGCGCTCATATTCCCACCGGATCCCTCCATAATCCCTAAATCCTAAACCTTAAACCCTAAACCCTGAATCCTAAACCTTAATCCCTAAACCCTGAACCCTAAACTGCGCTGTAAAGAGGGCGAGCTCCGACATTCTGACATTTCGGTTTAGGGTTTAGGAGGCTCCTTTGAATGCGTCATCCACATGAGCTGTAGGCTGAACTCCTTAAAGGGAGGTCAAAAAGGGTCTATATAACATAAGACCGCAAAAACGTGTTTTGATTTGCGCCAGGTGATTGAACACGTGCTGGCTTGGTAGGATCACGTGAGCTGAAGCCTTTCCACAAGCCTCCTACTTCTTACTCCCGGCACGCTACACCACCAGATTTTAGTGTGGGGCAGGAAAGGAAACTCTACCCTCCAATGTACATTAAGGCCTTCAAACATAGTTTTCGATTTGCTCCGAAAACACAACATAAACCCCGTTTCCATTTCATTTTCCATGTCCTTTCCGTTTGATCTCTGCTCTTGAGATAATGCCCCTAAACCCTCTAGAATCCCCCTGCTTCCTGCTATAGCCCGTACATAATCCCTATAGAAACCTTATATAGATCCTGTCTAACTCCTGTATAGTAGGACTACATATTCTGAATAGTTCGTAGTAAGGCCAATCGTCGGCTACTGCCGGGGCTGTGGTTCCTTGGCTCAGGGGCTTTGAAGGGGCTCAGGCTTAAGGGCTTAGGTTTTAGGGGTGAAAATCCTCCATGCTTACGTAGTCAGGGGTGAGAGTGCGGATTCATGTAGTAAGTAGTGTCCTCCACAAAATCCCGAGAAATGATCGCAATAGACAACCTTCCCCCATTGCCCTATCCCTACTAAGTGCCCATGGGGTTGAAGGGTTTAGTTGCATGATCAAGATAAGTTTCGGTGTCCTGGTTGAGGCGTCTGCTTCAAGACCTGGCCTTGCAGGCCTAGCATGTCCGGCTTTGCTCCGCAACCTCTGTATGCTCGGCTTTTCTAGAGGTTGACAAGTTGGAAATCTGAATTACCGACTGCTGGACGTTCTGAGCTCCTTCATCAAAAGCTAGGGATGCTTTCCCAGGTCTCACTTGTGTGCTCCCAGACTTAAAGCCCGAATCAATGAATTCAAGCCCAACCCTTAACCCTCAAGCTATAAGTGGTGAAGCCCTCTGAAATTTGAACCCGTAGACTCTACATGGTAGTCCCAAGGTAGACCCCGAAATGTCATACTCTTTGTCATTGGGCCCCTAACTCTGTTGGAAACCCCAATCCCTAAAACCCCAACTGAAGCAGAGGCGTCGTTTTGGGAAGGTTGATCCAAAGGACCTCTGAGATGTACTCGCCCGGCCGACCAGGAGTCTTTCGTTTGTCGTGCAGGCGGAAAAGGTTGTTGAAAAAAAAGAAAAGTTTCGATTTTCCATTTCTTGTCCATAGGATTCTCCAATCATTCGTGGGATAATATCCCTACACCCTACATACTCCCTAGAATCTAAACCTATGTACTGTATGCTCATGATAGGGCTCTACATATTCTGGTCTAGCTGAGCCTAACCAAGGTATGGGGTTCCTCCGAGCATGGACAGCTGGGGCTTGGCAGCCTACCCACCGAGGACGCTTTGCAATTCCTCAATGAAAAATATTCTCCATAACATAGACTCGTACTAATTTGGGGAGGGTTGTTATTAAGGGATGGGGGCGTTCGTAGACTACGGGCAAAGAGTCTGAAACGTGGAGTCACAAGCGCGTAAGTCTCAGATGGAGTTAAAAGTTCATGGTCTCAACATTTCGGTTTATGCGCTGGTCGTGTGGTAGAGGACAGGGCAGTGGCTCCGCGACTCGTGGAGGGGCTCCGCGCTGTGCCCGTGAAGCAGGCTGCTGAAAGGGATCTGGATGTGCCCAGGGGTTAGCACAGGAATTCAAACAGCAGAATGTGAAGTAGCTGGAGGATCCCTGTTGTGGTGGCCTCTGTGAGGGTGCCTAAACATCGGTGAAGAGCGCATTGCCCTGAAAGACGGCCCAGCATTACTCTTGAGCCCTCCGCACGAGGTGGTATGCGGCGCATACTTTTCTGGAGCGGTGTCAGAAAGCGGCGAGGTCTACATGCGACTGGCCTGTTAATTAATTAAGCCTTGTACAATCTGAGGGTCATCTACATCTTGGATCTCTGGTTGAGGTGTTCTTCTACAAAGGGCCCTTCTACTTGACAAAGGGAAGAGAGGCCATAACGCTTCGAAACTTCCATGTGCTGGTTGTTCACAGCTTCTGCACGGAATTTCGAATAATTGTTAGGCAGCCTCGGACAGCTCGAACGCAGCAGCGTGGAAAGAAGTGCCGCTCCACTCTCTCATCAAGATCCGGAGCTTCGATATCATCTGTGATGGGGTTCGATAAGGAAACGGCGCACGGCACGAAGGAAGCAAGAACCGGAGTGGTCCTCTGTAGCAGATCCTCCAAGATCATTTGCTTCGTTCGTTTTCTTCTTAGCGTAGTGCAGATGGCACTTGCTTTCATAGACGGCTGAAGCATCCCAAAATCAGCTCACGTGAGTCCTCAGCCCAGTCCAAGGTGGGGCTATGGCAAGGCAAGGCTCACGTGTTTCCAGCTGGTTTTGGTTCTGGTTAGCTGCAAGCGCAGTTTTTCCAGTGTTGAGGGCCCTTCAATGCCTGTTGGCTTGATCAGCGATGTCAGCGTTGTGGTCCGTTTGTTTTTGTCTCATTTGCTCTGTGCTGACATTGGAAGCAAGCTTCCGCTGTTCAATGGCATAATGTAGACCCCTTAACTAACAAACCCCTTTCCCTTAATAGGGATTATAATAGGGATCCTATTAAGTCCCTTAACAGGAGGGGATTTATTAATCATGGGTCTACATTAGTGCCAACACTGACAGGGGTTTCGGGTTCAGGGTTTCCTCGCGTAAGCACCGGCGCCAGTGCCTGTCTGCTCTATACTCCTAGCGCTGCGGCACGACCGTCAAGTTGACGACGAGCCGCAGACACCGTAGAGCTTGAATACTCCCATAATCCCTATATAACCCCAATACACACCCCCAGAATCCCTATATAGCCTTAATATATACCCCATAATCCCTATATAGCCTCAACTTTGCCCTACATGCGACAATCTCCCTCTTGATGATCGTATGTGGCACGCGCAAGAAATTCTCAGCCCGGGCGATTTCATGTATTGGGGTTCCTGGGGGCTTTGCAAAGTAGCTACTTGGAGGGAACAAGGATTTAGGGTTTAGGGTTTGCAATAGGGTTTTGGATTCAGGATTTAGGGTTTAGGGTACCACTCAGTAAAACTTCCCGTAGTAAACGGCCGCGGCTAAATCCCAAAGTGTTGTGAGCAGGACGGCCAGCTGGGCCATGGGGACACCAAGGAGCCAAGCTAAGCTTCTCAGTCGACCTGTGTAGGCTTCAGGCTTGGCATTCTGAGCCTCTTCACCAAGAGGGCCTACAATCGGGGTTTAGGGGGAAAAGCCTTAATGGTTTTTGGCCTCAATGGTTGTCATCAATATAATTTGCGGGTCTATGTGAGATAATTACCCTGCACCTCAAAAAACCGAAACCCTAAACCCTAAACTCAAAAGGATGCCGGAGCCACAGTTCTGTGTATGTATTACCCTAAACCCTAAACCCTATTCTAGGCGCCTACATTAGCTGAGTGCAGATTTGGCTTGTCTCCCGCCGGCTTGGACAGATATCCGTGGACAGGTACTATCATTTGAGCTATAGTCTAAACTCCTTAAAGGGGGATATATAGGGGATTATATAGGGGGACTACTATAGGGCTTATTAAGGGGGATACTAGGAGTTTTGACTATAGCTCATTTGGGTCTTGCTACTTGCTTTGCTGAGCTGCCGTCAAGGAACTTAGTTCAAGTTACTATATTGGGAAGCTGTCCGAATTACTTTATACATATATATATATACACATGCTCATTATGGTAAATCTAAGTGCCTTAACGCCAACACAGTCCGAACATTCACGCAAACCCAGCCATGAATTGAAGCACAGCAGCTGCACGGCTTTCCACGGGATGGCCTTCATACTACTGAGTGCCTTTGCTTCCGCACATGAACCATGAGTTAGAGGGCACACGCAACAAGGACATGGCAGTTCTAGGGAGATTACAGACCCTGCATCAACTGAAGTACCCATACCCTAAACCTGGAAAATGATGGGAGTTTAGCATTGGAAGGTCAGGCAGAGCTTAGTTTCAACAAGCAGGGTCCCTACTCAACTTGTTTGCTACCAGCTTGGCTTTAAGGCTGGAGGTCCATGGGACACCCGTATGGGCGCAGCTTGGTTTGAGGGTTCTAGGGGGGCACATGCTAGGTAGACGGGCCAAGGGGCCCATGGTTTTGATCTTGAAATTTGCTTGCAGCAGGACGTGCATATGCCAAGAGCTCTTCGGTCCTTACAGTCCAAGGCCGCATGGCGGATTGGGGTTAGGTTTTAGGGTTTGTTGGGGTTATATTGGGATAATGGAAAGTAAATTGGAAACTATTATGACCCTCAGTACCTTCTATCAGACGAAGGTGGTGAGCTACATCACTTGGCAGGGCCTGGTGCGCACATTCGTGTTGCTTGTAGTTGGGTGTCAATGTCGGCATAAGCCTGTAGTTTGTGAAAGATAGACGGATAGGGCGGTTATCTGCCTTGTATAGATGGCAGTTCTGGATAGTCTCTAGTCAGCTGAGGCTATGCTACTTAGCACAGGTTCAGGTGAGGACCGGGATATTGCATGTTCCACTGCCCAAACTCTGCATCCCTTCACTACGCAAGGCCTTCCTTGTCATGCTTCAGCACTGTCCTGCCAAAATGCCTGTGAGCCATTGTCGGATATTGTCCTCAAGGAAACCTGTGACAACAATTTTTGTTATTGCTATTATTGCTACTACTATTGCCAGCACTTTTTTTCAACCATGTTTGTCACTCTCAACAGTTACCTGCGACGTTGCTTGATCAGTTTGTTGGCTGCGAATCATGCCATCCGGCATCTCGTACGTGAGTGCAAACAAAACGTGAGCCTGCTGCAAGATGTCTGTGTCTTCTGCCCTGGCGCCTCTCACAACTCTCCTATTCCTAGCCCTAAACCCAAAGCCTAGAGACTACAGCCTACATCCCAAACCACTAAACCCTACAAGGCAAGCTCTTTCCGTGCAGGTCATCCGAAGCGTCTCGTGCGGCGAGCACCACGTGGGTGCAGTCTCGGATGGAGGGGTGCTCTTCACGTGGGGACGAGGCGAGTAACAAACAAGGGTAAGGGTTTAGGGTTCAGGTTTTACGGGTTCAGGGCTTTAGGGTTTAGGGTTTAGGATTTATGGTGTAGGGTATAGGGTTTTGCTTTGGGCCAGCCTCTCTCGACCTGAGACTCACTCACCTGATATGGGAGTTTCCCGAAATCAGGGGTACCTTTTTTGGGGGGAGGTCCCCATAATAATTAAGGATGAGGGTCTCGTATTTCGGAGTTACACCGGGGTCCCCCTACTTAGGGAAATGGCCATATTGTGTAGGGCCCCCCATCAGCTTGCATAAGGATCGAGTCATGCACCCCAATGCAATGCCCAAGGGTTCCTGCCACGAAGGCCAAAACGGTCGCCTGGGCCATGGCACGACAGAGAACGAGCTGCTTCCGAAGGCCAGATCTTTGGGAATAGGATCTCAAAGCTTAAGGCCCAAACCATGTACGCTTCCAGCATGCCCCATTTGTATCTACTTCAGGAGGGCTAGATTAATTCATGTGGTGCAAGTCGTGGCGGCATCATTAGTGTTTGATTCTTCCTCGGAGCTTTCTTTTAAGGCCCTCGTTCGCTGCAAGTTTTTGTTGACTGCGCCGGAGTGCCCATGAGTCTCAGGAAGAGGGGAAATTGATCATGATCAGGGTCATGCTGCGGATTTTCAGGAGCAGCTACAAAATCGGTTTTGATCAGCCCCCAACTCATGTGACTGTTGATATATTTCAGGGTGTCTGCTGGCTGTTACTTGTCGGCAGGTTTGGGAGGTCAGAGTTATGCTGTTTCGCTCAAGATCATGGCTAGCTGCGTCGTGGCTCAGAATGAAGCAGGATGAGCTTGCAATAGCAGCAAGGAAACGCATACTCAGGCTCTGTCAGTGAAGCAGGGGCTAACATTTGCTTCCTACTAGCACAGCCGCAGCTCGTGCGCTTAAACCTCCGAACCCCACATTGATCTGGGGTCTAAGAATGTGCAAAAGCTCTTTCTACGAAGGCTAGTTTGAAAATGCATCCATGCGATCAGCTGTAGCAAAGGATGGCTGCCAGGAATGACCTTGAGAGTGGGGAGGACACTATTCAGGCTGAAGAAAGGGAGGAGGACGCTGCCTGTGAAGGGGACGACGACTGCGTGTTCGTGAAAAGCATGGACGCAAAGGAGTCTGCGGCAAAGCGCGGCAAGAAGTCTGGCAAGAAGAAGAAGAACAAAAAGAAAAAAAAGAAGAAGGATAAAAAGAAACAAAAAAAGCTGAAGAAGGACGATAAAAAGCTGAAGAAGCAGGAGAAGGCTTCAACAAGTGGCAAGAGGAAGCATGCAAACAGAGCACGGCAAATGCAAGGGCCATCCCTGCCGGAAATCAGCTCGTCTTCCTCGGAGTCATCTGACTCTGATTCATCTAGTGCAGAGGTAGATGTGCCACAAGAGTTCATGAAGGCTGCCGAGGCTGGCAAGGTGATGGACGCGCAGTTCCTCATCAGGAAGTATGGACTGGACTGGAGAAAGGATGGAGACAGCGTGTTGCACCTGACAGTCCGTGCCAACTGCCCTGGGTTGATGGCGTGGCTGCTTTGCCAACCGGGTGCTGAGTCCATCCTCGAAAGCCAAAACAGCCGCGGGCAATCCCCACTCTGCATGGCCACCCGCCTCTGCCGCGGATGTGTGGCTATGCGCCTTGTTGAGGCCCTTGCAGATCCAGGTGCTTGCGATAACGAAGGCGAGTCTGCCGAAGGGATGGACTTGGATGGGCTGCTGCGAGAAGCTGAGCGGGATGAGTTGTGCCGCCAGGCAGCGAAGGCAGACCGTCTACTCGCAGCTGTAGCCGAGGCACGCCGCAAGCGGGAGGAGCTCGACTGGCGGCGCCAGCTCTTCGAGACGATGGGCCAGGAAGATGACGACTTCTGCAGGTTTGAGTCTCATCAAGATTTGGAGAATACTGACACTGGCCGGCCGGACAGTTGGATGGATGACATTGCTGCGCAGGCAGAAGCTCGGGCAGCTGGGCAGGTCAGCATGTCCCAGATCATAGCTGAAGCTGCCGCAGCTGCACGGCCGGAACCGCAACCAAAGGAGAACTTTGATCCTGAGCCGCCCCCCTCGAATCCACGGCGGCCTGCAGCTGAGTCGAAGCCGGCAGTGGCCGAAGACCCTGAAGCCGCCGCCGAAGCGCGCCTGGAGGCGCGACGCAAGGACGAGGCCAAGTGGAAGCAGCTGGAAGTTGAGGTGGCTAAGGCCAATGAGGAGGACACTCCTCTCCGCCTGCGCGAGGCAGAGCTTCCTTGGCCTTCAGGCACTGCTGAAAACCCACTGCATGTTGACGCCTCCGTGCACCCCAAGATCCTTCGATCACAGCTACGGGCCGGCCTCTTAAGGTGGCACCCAGACAAGTTCGAGCAACGATTTGGGAGGTTCTTGCCTGTTGATGAGAAGTCTCGATCCTCCATCCTGGGCCGGGTCAAGGCTTTGGCACAGCAGTTGACGCGTCTAATGGCAGCGCTGCCAGATGCGAGCTGAAAAGGGAGAAGGTTTTTGGGCGGACTGTTGAGGGCCCAACCAAGCCTTCATCATTGCCTGTTTTAGTGGTTCTTAGTGGGGAATACGGGAATAGAATCCCTGTAGAAGCCTTATAAATTGTATTCCCATATTCCCAACTAAGCCCCACTAAGTCGTCCTGGCCTGTAAGACATTTGAAGATCAATGTGCAGTCAGCACTTGGAGGGGGATTGTAAGTAGGTTAGTAAGCCCTCTAACTATAACCCATATAGTAACCCTAGTTATCCGCCTTAGCACTCTACTTACTAAGTCCCCCTGACCCTCCAAGTATATAGCGTCTTGAAGCTATGAGCCTGCACCGACAGAAACTTCGAGGTGCATCATTCGGATTACTCCTATTACTACTATTATTGCTATTTTCATTGTTATTGCTAGTATTATTGCTGTTAATATGATTTTACTTCTGCACTTGCTTTTCGTATTTTCTTGTCATCATCACCAGTATCATTCTCATGATTTCTATTCGTATTTTTACTCAGCCAAGCATCCGCACCTCGCCCCATGCTGACCACTTCTTCCATACAACCCAAGTCCAAAAAGACATAGTTGTGGCGATATTAATGGTAGTAGTCCTAGTAGTAATAGAAATAGCAATAACAGAAAGAGTAGAAATAATGGTAAGAATAGTAATAACCGTACTAGTAGTAGAGATAAATTTAGTGATGGTAGTAGTAGTAATAACAGTGAACGCGAAAGCGAAGGCCCGGCAAGACCTTTCCCCAAACATTAACCCACCACAACCCCCCTAGTATTAAGTATTCCCGACATATTAGAATTTGCAAGTTTGCTTTAATATGAGTATTCAATAGTTAGGGAGGGGTGGGGGGGTTAAATATTAGGGGGTGAGGATTAAGTCCTACACCAGGAAGCCCACGGAAGGCTTACACACCAAAGAAATTCCAAAGAGCTGTGAGTTTGTCAGGCAATCAACATCTTTGTCGGTAAAACGAACTTGGAGCCCGAAATCTTAAAGTACTGCCCAGACCCCCTAAAGGATCCAAAAAATTGAACCCCCTAATAATCCCCTAGTTTCCCCAATGTAGTACTAGGTTCATTTTGGGGGGGTTCCATTTTTTGGATCCTTTAGGGGGTCTGGGTGTGCAAGGCTGTGGAACTGCTGAGCAATTATGCAGTTGGCTCGGTAGCCTGCGGCGAGTTCCACACTGCAACTGGACCAATGGCTTTTAAAGGGTTCAGTCCCAGGGGTTTGTGGTGAGCGCTGTCAGTTCATTGGTACTTAGCGAGAGTAATACGCTGCTTCAGGTTAGAGAGGAGAGAGGGAGGGAGAGAGAGGGAGAGAGACAATATCTCTGTCGTAATATGGGCGCTGTCATTGTTATTCCTTCAAGGGGAAGGGTGCGGCCCATGGAACAAGCAATAGATGCCCCAACTCTTCTTCGAGTACCACCATGTATGTAGCAGGGGAATAGTCATTATTGCCCTCAGCCCTTCATCTTAAAGATACCCCCGTATACTTGGTCTTAGTCTTATGAAGAATACATTGGGAGTGAAGGGGGTCCTCAGTAACTTTAATATCAGAAGGAACGGATTACATGCTATGGTGGTTCTTTACCGTCTTTACCTAGACCCTCCAATGTAGATTTTTTGTAATCCTAATAACAGGGCTAACCCAAAAACCATACAAAAGGAACCACATCGGAGGGTCCAGGTAGCCACTGCTTCTGCGAATTTTGAAGCAGAGGATGTTCGCCTTTTTGGCACAGCCAAAACTGAACCCTGGATGTCCTTCCCTTCTTGGGGTAAGCCCTAAACGCTAAACCCTAAACCCCCAAAATGTTAAACCCTAAGCCCTCAAAACCTTCAACCCCAAACCCTGAAACCCTTAAATCCCAGACCCTAAACCCTAAAGAGGAGAGAATGCAGGCTCCAGGAAGATATTACCTCAGTTGAGCCTGTTGGCTGTGCTGGCCGGAAATCCCCAAACATTTCCGTACCGATGATTAGTAGTGAATGAAGGAATATGATCCTATATAAGGCCTACTAACCCCAGTAAGTTTCGTGTTCCAGCATCTGGGAAGTCTTGGTGCGTTCACTCTGGTGAACAACCCCGCAGTTTTCACCCCCTCTGGAAATAGCCCCGTCCTGCTGCCAGCAGTGGCAATGGTAAGAGGCTCCGATGATTGCGATTGCTTCTTGTCTCGGCCTTGCCAGTCCTTGAACACGACATTAGAGCGCGCGCGCTAAAATTCAACTAGCATGCCCTGTTTGCGATGCAATTCCTACATTGATGAACCTTTCACTTCTAAGAATTCATGTCAATGCATCCTCTACAGCATATATTATAATACTATATAATATAGCATATTCTATTGTATCAATATTCATGCAAGCTTGCCGCACCACTGAGGCATGCATCCTACAAAGTGCGCCGCACGCGGCCTGTCTGCCTTTGCTAGCCGTTTTGCGAAACCTGTGAGGGAGTTTAGTGATTAGGGTTTCGGAATTTGGGTTTAGGGTTTAGGGTTGCTGTTAAGGAACTTGAATGACGGTCCCATAACAGGGGTATAAGGGTATATAGCATTTACTGATGTTTCCTTACTGTAGTAACTTGGTTTAAGCTCCTTAACAGCAACCCAGTTATTCTGACTGTCGCTTCCGTTACTTATCTCGTGCCGCAGGTGGCAGTAGAAACTCACGCTTTTCTACTTCACGTCGTGTGTGTTTTACTGGTCGCGGTACCCACTGTTACCTTGGACCTTTGCTCTTGTCTTCCTTAATGCCCAGGCGAATTTTCTTTGTATTGAAATCTGAGCTTTACTATACAGTCATAAGGGTCCATAGCGGGAGCCACGCTGGCAAAACTGGTGCTAATAGCAAAAAGAAAAATCATGATTCAGACTTTAGGAGAGCTTAGTTTTGTGGCACAGGGCGACGCAGCCCTTACATCGAAATGCGCAAAATTATAGCTGACACGTCATGCTATGGAAGTCTAACTGAATTTGGATGCTTCCCAAAACTCTCAGCGGGAGAGGCCACAATCTTCCAATCCATTATCATGGTTTAGGGTTTTGGGTAGGGTTTAGGGTTTAGGGAGGGTTTAAGGTCCACCTCAATAACCCCTATAATGCTGACCTATATAGCCCTCCTTTGTATCAGGAGTTTAGACTATAGCTCATAATATGCCTGCTTGGAGCCAAAGAGACCACGTACAGTAGATGCCGAAACAATAGCCAAAAATGTCCTACATTCCTTGTGCAACTTGGGTATAGGGCACCGTTGGCAATTTGTGAGGCTCATACCGGCTCATACTTTGCATGGTGCTGTTCATACTCTCTATGAGATTTTCCAATTTCCAGTTGATTTGATTCCAAATTATTGATGGTCCCTAAACCCTAAACCCTAACCGTAAACCCTAAGCCCCTACGTCCAGGTCTACACCTGGGGCTTGGGACTCTCGGGTCGACTGGGTCACGGAGACGAGTCCGACAGGACGGCCCAACAGTTTCGGGTGTAAGGTGATGGGTTTAGAGTTTAGGGAATTGAAGTGCGAGTATGAGGGGGATCCTATGAGGATGATCGGCGATGATAATATGGGGAAAACTATGGACAATTACAGGGATTGCTGTTTCCCAACCCAGCACCCACACCACCCCTCCCCCCCCCAAAAAAAAAGAGTATAATTAGTAAAAGTACAAATAAACACACACAAAAGCAATCAGCACACTATGGCTATCATTGGCGTCTTAAAGGGTCCTTATGACAGAGGTTGGGATTTAGATTTCTGAGCTTTGGGCTTACTTTGTAAGAAATCGTAGTTTGCTGGTCTTGGAGTCTAGGGCCAGGGTTCAGGGAATAGATTTAGTCTAAGTTTGTATGCTCTGTGCCTTCAAATGAAGGCCATGCAAGAGTTTATGTCCAACCTTGCGACATTCCACTGCAGGGTCGGCAGTTCATGATTCTCCTTGAGACTTGAAGGTACTCGCCAACATTTGTGGATGCGTTCACCGGGATGCAGGCGCAAGCGATTCCTGCTTCATGTTTGTGAGATCTGCAGCACGGGGTGCTATCAATACGATTGCTTGTTCTTGCGATTTTGACTTTAGAAGGGTTGTATGTCCTTGGAGTTACACGAAGAGGTCTAATTTCACATAGCCGGTTCACAGCTAGGGTCTGCCTTTGACTCCTGAGGGGGCTCCAAACAGTACACAGTAGGGCTCCCTTTTCGGGAGTCCCCGTGAAAATCCTTGTATTGGGCCGAGAATTTGCGGAAACCGCCAAGGGCTTCTCAAAAGGTTGTCACAGGAGCTGCGCCCTGAGCTAAACGGGGGTGCCCAAGGCAAAAAGCCAAGAACTTCTCAGGGTTCATGACAGAGGAGCGAATGCCCTTGCCCATGTTGACATTGTTGTTTCCATTTGCACTGCTCTTGTTGCAGCTGCCGCTGCTGCTGCTCCGAAACCCTAAACCCTAAACCCTAAACCCCAAACCCCAAACCCTGCCCTGAGCTTTGATGGCTCGGGCTCATGCGGAGCCCTTCGGTGTCAGGGTGGCTTACGAGAAGGTGCATTACTTTAAAGCAACAACATGGACCATAATCTAAACTCCCTAAATGCAGTTATATAAGGGATTCTATAGGGGACTACTATAGGGTTTATTGTGCAGGATGCTAGGACATTTAAAATATAGCTCACGTGGCCCAAAGAAGTCTCTCATTGAAGTTGCTGAATGAGCTCTTTCTTGCAATAGTCCCTATAAGGGGAGCCAGACATGGTCCCCGACTGTTGAGAAAACATGTAGTCCCCCTTAAGTAGATAGAATATGGGTTATATGGGGATCTTACCATAAAATACCCAAAGCCATATTCTATCTACGTAAGGGGGACTATACATGGATGGCTGAGACTCCTGTCCTTACCTCCGGTTCGCAGGGAACAAAGGAATGAATAAGAAAATAGACGCTACTATGTCGTTGGGGATTACGTAGCGACCGCTATAAGGATCCATTCATCATTCCTTGCCAACCAGAGGTGAGCCTATACCCTAAACCCCGCACTCTAAACCCTAAACCTTGGGTACTCCCCCTACTCAGCAACAGTTGGATAATAAGTATAATATGGTCATATATAGCCCTTAATAGGACCCCTAATACAGACTGTTACTGGGGGGGGACAGTACCCAACCAAAACCCTAGGTAGTAGATTCCATTTTCTTTTCCATTATCCCTATATAACCCCTATAAAAACCCAATATTCTATTTACTTAAGGGGGACTATACCCCTAAACCCTAAACCCTAAACCCCTACATAATTCCTATTCCCATTACCCTCAGATCTTTTCGCTCGCCTGCGGCGGCCACCACACAGCAGCTGTTGGGGAGCAGTACCAGGTCCTGGCTCACATCATAGAGCTTGGGGGTTTAGGGTTTAG
>CAJNIZ010003892.1:30216-55994 GCA_905231905.1 Symbiodinium pilosum | reverse complement strand
GGGTTTAGGGTTTAGGGACTTGAGTGGTTAGGGGGACTTGGTACTAGTACCATTAGAGGTTATATGGGGATTATATAGTTTTTGGAAAGAACATAGGGTCGGGGGGACTTAGTAAGTGGGCTAATCAGGGAGATAACAAGGGTTACTATATGGGATACAGGGATTATTCACCTTCTTGCTAAGTCCCCTACCCTCCAAGTAGGGTGCTCCTTTTCGGGCGGTACGCAGAATGTAAGGAGCATTGTATTTTGGAGTATATGCTGCGCCAGGATGACTAGGGTTGCACTTTGTTTTGGGTACCTGAAATATTTGGGTGAAAGTGTTTTGGGACCCATGCTTATGGAAACTCCCATGCGGGGTTGTTTTCTTGCCATAGCGCAGTCTTTACGATGTGAAGTGACAGAAGTTGGGTACTGCCCCCACTTTGCAACAGTTGGATAATCATCATGCTCTAGTTATATGTCTAGCCGTCAATATGACCATGGGGACCTTAGTATGGCAGTTGATAATAATCATAAAACAGTTATATTTACATATAGCCCATAATATGAGCCCTAATATAGACTGCTACAGGGTGGTGGGATTATCGAAGCCAGAAGACACGGCAATTTCCAGTGCAACGGCTCCAGGACTCCGTCGGAGCCCCTGCCTAACAGGCATTAGACAGTAAGAGTAGTTGGTAACCCAATCCCTGCGACAAGGAGTCTATGAGTATAGTACTTCAGGGTACTTGGGAATGATTTTTCCTTTTTGCATATTATAATCCTAAGGAACAGAAAATTCCGATTTTCATTAGGGTTCCAAGTTCACCATAGTAATAGTAATAGGCCTCGTTTTTGGGGATTGGGGTTACCAATCAGAATTATCTCGAGTCAGGACTCCGCATGAAAAGTCGTTGAAGTCCACAGCCGACTGAGCTAACGAAGTTTTGATCGCCACGTTTCATACCCAGAGAGCCCAACACCTTAACGAACGATTATTTGCATGATTTGATGCGATTTATGCTGTGTTGCTTAATTAAGCGGTATAGTTTTTTGCCAACCCTACATAGCCCCTGTTCTTCCGGGTAAGTTCATTTTAATTCCAAGTGTAAACTCTCCAAAACCTGGATGTATTTCCTGCAAACTAGCACGGAACCCGTCAAAAATAGGGGATATGGTGGAAGAATGCAGAATCAAACAGACGAGAAAATGGAAAATGCATGGAAGCTACTGTAATATTCAGGGTTGAGGCACCTTGTGGTGCCTGTACAAGTCCAGAACAAAAAGTCCCGCAGAATCAAGTGGAAAAATGACGTCGAAGCTGGGATTCTGAAGGGGAATTGTAGGGTTTGTATGAGCTTTTGTCAATACTAGGGTCACCAGGCCTCTGTGGTAGTTTAGTATAATTCCTTTAGTATATTCCCAACCCATGTCCATGATTTTTTTGGGAAATATAAACTGTAGCTCATATAGGTCGGAGCGTCTAGGGTCTAGGGGTTTAGGGCTTAGGGCTTGAAAATGGGTTGTATGGGGCCCCAGGCTAGCCTGGTGAAGGAAGACTAGATCATGTCTGAGCCTGGGATAGCATGTGGCTTGTGCGGGTCCGCAAAGTCTTTTCAACTAGATTCTCCGTTATCCGGGTAATATCCCTAAAACCTATGTCATCCATATATGACCTCTATAGTCCCTGAACTCTGAGCCCTAAACCCTAGACCAAATTGGCCAGGTGATGACTTGGGGAGGAGGACTTGCGCTGTCTTCCCTCTCTTTCAGCCCGTACGGTTTAGGGTTTAGAGTAGCTAGGTAGGGAAGAACCCAAGGTATAACCAGGTAATTCCCTATAGTCCGTTATAGCATTGTAGCTACACAGCTACAGTTGTTGACAACCCTGGTGTTTTGTAATATGCCTACTTGCGAGTTCTTTTGGGGTTTGGCTAGAGATGATTCTGCACATTATGGCCGTTAATGTTAAGTTGTTATCATCATACTTTTGGAGGACCCCCCACCCTGTAATAATGGTATAATAAGAATGTAAGAGGACCCTAATAAATCCCTATGATCCCTTATAGTCACTATTACGGAGTGGGGGGTCCACCTAAATCATACTTATCATCATGTTTTTAGCTAGTCGAGTATTGTCATTATTCTGCTTACTGCTGTTAGTAGTGTTGTTAATATTCTGCAAGCCTTGCTTCGTGCAGGGGCAGCATGACGTTAACACTTGGTCTGGTATAATGGGCCTCGCAGGCGGTAGCAAGACATCTGGGCAACAGGTCCCCATTTACAGAACTTGTTCAACTTGGTAGCTGAGTGGGTAGTTTGCTAGTCCTGAGTGCCCGTTCCCTCAATTATGCATTGCCGCATTCCTGTCCGGACCCCCGGAATTCTGCCTCCGGAGTTGAGGGCTTGGAGTGTTTTGTTCATGCATGTTGTTCTGGGCACCCGACGCCAGTATGGCAGGGGTGTACAACAGACAAGGACCAGCTTCAACTTTAGAGTGTAGTCCTACTATGCTTAGAAGCCCAAGCATTTTGGCGCCAGGAAACTCAGCAACTAGGAGAACGTGACGGCAGTAGCAAGAGGAGTCATCACGTTAGAAACGTTCGTCACCAACAGCAACATGATTGGCAGTGACATGAGGATTCAATGATGATGTTGGGCTCGTGGGGCAATGTCCGACTATCCCTTCCACTCAACAGAAACGGAATTGCGAAGGCACGCGTTACACACCCCAAGCATATTCTTTCCCCTCTTCTAAGGACCCCGGTCCTGCTTTTTTTGAGAAACCCCTTCAACGAGCCAACAATGAGGAGCTTTTGGCAAGCTGGGCCATGGCAACCGTCTCGCCCAGACCACACCCAAGGCGCGCCCCGAACCCTAAACCCTAGGGCAGAGGGTTATCTTCCCAGAAAGCCCCATACCCTCTAAACAACGAATGAATGCTAAATGATGTTAGGGATTCCTACGTAACATGATTGAAGCTGTACTTTTGTGAATTACGGGGTATCGGCCCTGGGTTGTACCACTGCTTCTATATTAATATACTATGACCCATATGGGTGGTTGTCAAAATTATGTTCCCTTTTTGGATACCCTAAATATTAGGGGCCGTATTATAATGGGGACCCAAAAAAGGACCATCATTTTGACAACCACCCATATAATAACCCTTGAGATCCGCGTTGTTAACCTACTTACTAAGTGCCCCTTACCCTCCAAAGTACCGCCAAGGCTCCCGGTTAGTGCAATTTTTGGGGGCTTGTCAAAACCAATTGACGCAGAATCCTGGCCAGGGATTGAGGGATTCCAATTGTTACTGTTGTTTTTGTATTGCTGTTACTCTTGTTACTACTGCTATTATTAATAAGTGCTTGCCCATAGCATCATCCCCCCCCAAATAAAAAACGGGTTCCCCAGATTCCCAAATTTGAAATCTGCACCCAAAACTATTTGTGAAAGGGCCAGCACTAAAGTCAAGTAGGTCCCGGATCCTGAAGCACGACTCTTCAGGATTAGGGATTTCCTTGATTTTCAAGATTTTCAATGTTTTGAATGTTTTAATACAAGAGTCTAGATAACATCTGAATGTGACATGTTCAACCGTTTCAATTATTCTGATAAGGGTTAACTAATTAGATTTCGAGTTCATTCCATGGAGAGACTTAACAGGCTTTTTGTTGAATTTGATTAATTTTGATTCCGTCTTAGTTAGATTTCAATAAGATCCTATTATGTATCCCCCAATATTGTTCGTGTCCTTCGGATAAGAACCACCCGAATATTAAATACGGATACACATTAGGAGGGGGAAGACGTTTTAATCTAGGGTTAAATGATGACTATTGTGTTTAGAGGGGTTGAGACACCAGGATTGAATTCGAGTTGGCACGTGGTAAGAGAATTGCATAGATTCCCGGTGTAAAGAGTATCCGAGGAAGTTTTCTGACCCCACTACCTGGTACCCCGCTACTATTGAGACATATTCTTTCTTTACTGGGGTCTAGATGGGTAGCGGGGTGTCCTGAGAGTCCCTAGGATAGTAGGGATCCTGGTCGAGACCGATGCAGGGAGAGGCACATCTCATAAGGTAGGCGTTCATTGAGGGCAAGCTCCGGACAATATGAGCCATAGTCTAAACTCCTGGTATCCCCCTCAAATAACCCCTATAGTAGTCCCCCATATAATCCCCTATATAACCCTCTTTAAGGAGTTTAGACTTTAACTCATATGGGTGGTTGTCAAAATCATGGTCCCTTTTTGGGTCCTTTTTATCATACGGCACCTTACATTTAGGGTACCCAAAAAGGGACCATAATTTTAACAACCACCCATATGTATAACCCCTATATAACCCCAATATTATGGTAGTTTCCATTTTCTTTTCCATTATCCCAATATATACCCTATAATCCTTATATATAACCCCTATAGTCCCATGGGGAAGAAGATGCTTCACATTTTTCCGGTCCAAGAAGCCTTACACCCTGAGGTTGTCATCGTGCTGCAAGGCAAGGCCCTGTTTGGAATTTCTGCCCAGACCCCCACAAGGATCTAAAAATTAGATGCCCTAGAACCATATGGGAAAGTATATAAGGGTTATATAGGGGTTATAAAGGGTCTATAGAGGGGATCTAATTTTTAGATCCTCCCAGGGGTCTGGGTGGAGCATGCTGGAGACATTGTCTTTGTTTGGCCTTAGGGTTTAGGGGTTTATGTGCGAACAAGGGTTTAAGGCTTAGGATGGGGAGCGTTAAGAGTAGAGTTGTGAGCGCGTTGGTACGGTGGATGCAAACAATCATCCATGACACTAAGTACCTTATACCTTGTGAGTTATGGAAGTATATGAAGGTCGGTGTTCTTAGTCTTAGTATCAATGGTAGGACCACTGCTTCGCCTTCAAGACTTCAAGATGTTGACTTGACAAGCTTGTATGGGTTATCGGGGTGAGCATGTATGAGGGATGATGGGGATTCCGCGAAAGGGCTGGAAAAGTTCAGCCGTCTCAAGGCAAGTACTCAAATGAACGGTGTCGGCACCACTGTGCTATGCTTTGCTGTGTCGAGTAGTCCAAGTGCTAACATGTTCATCTTGTTTTGGATGTGGCCTGGCCATGAGCCTGGCCTCACCTGTTGCATCTGCCTTTGGCAGACAGGGTTGGAGAACAACTTGGTGCGCACGAGAATTTGCGGATGAGAGCGTGACATCTTCTCGGCCACCATGGCCCAAATACCATTCTGACACGTCTTGGGGGAAACGCGCATTTTGGTTGGAGTAGCTGCCAAGCACGCCTCCTTCATGTCCATGCAACCCTAGCGATCAAATATTTGGAGGCAGAGTTTGTTTTGTTTGTTGACGGATTTCGAGCGCTCTCCTGGGAGGCAAGCGAGTGGTGCAAGTGGCTCTGGGCAGCTGGAATGATCAAGTTCTAATCTGCGGGTTCTTGGAACTGATGACTAGCGTTTGGGGCTTAGGGGTGATGAACGTGGGGTGTGGAAGACAAAGTATATTTGTCTTGTTTTGGTGAAGAGCATGATCAGAAGTGCTACTACTACCGGCCAAAGATATGCTTCGCTGAAGCTTCCAGGGGCATGTACAACTTCTTTGTTCCACCTGGGAGCCGTCCTCCAGTGCGCGCGGGTCAAAACACCCAGGTCTCTAACCATTGCCTCATGAAGTAAATCCTGCCTGCGCGTATTCCCTAACCCCCGCCAGCCCCAAAATGTGGTAAAGCCTGAAGCAGCAAGGAAGCAGTTCCATAAATCCCCGAAGATCCTTTGAGCCTATTCCGCTGCGTCTATTCAGCTGTTAATGATCACTACTATTCTTATTACTAGTAATGCGATAAATAACGCTATTACGATTTTTACTACTATTAGACCATTACTACTATAGATGACCCCTTCTGAGGTCCGCACCACTCTGCTGCCCTGACGCAGCGGGGCGAGGTTTTCACCTGGGGTCAGGCAGCAATTGTTCCTCCATTTACCACTCCTGTTCCTTGTCGTGGTAGGGATGCAGCAGCCCACCTCTCGGGCAAGTATTGCAAAAGGTTTTTCCAAAAGCCTTCTTCGGCAGCACAGCAAAATCTTAGAAACTCAGCCGCCGCCGACACCATTGCCGCCACCGCCATCGCCTTGCTACCGCCACCGCTGGGACGACGAGTGCCTCTACTTCTGCTTTTGCTTTTTGGCTTTTCCGTGTTGCCAGTCCCTTACTTGGAGGGTCAGGGGGGGACTTAGTAAGTAGGTTAATATGGGGCATAACTAGGGTAGGGGATATCAGCCTACTTACTAAGTCCCCCTGACCCTACAAGTACTGCGACAACAAGCCGCCATTGCTGCGGAGGCAGGCCGCTTGGGCCATGCTTCGCAGGGCGCTGAAGTAGATGCTGCTCGGCACGATGGGAGTTGGGGTGTCAGGGCATCGCCCCCCGGGAGGCTTCTGTGCTACTGAATTTGAGTCCCCAAACAAGTTGAAACCTAAGAGTTTAACTGGATTTATTAGGGCTCAGCGATTTGGTTGAAAAAGCAGTGGAACCCCCTTGAATCCTGTAGTCAGGACAGGCGACTTCGCTAGAGAGAGTTTCTTTGGAGGGTTTGGTGTAATGAAGATGGCCCGCCCCACTTCCAGGCCCCACAACAGGGGCAGGTTTGAACATGATCTTTGATGATCATTACCCTTAGTTCCTACGTAGTCCCTTTAGGTCCATCAAAAAACGTAGGGCCCCAAACCTACCCCAGTGAGGACCTGCACGCGCTGCAGACCGGTTTAGTCCTGTGCAGGAGATGCTCCCGCGCCCAGTGGCAGCCCTGTCTCATGTGGCTGTGGCGCAGATTTCCTGCTGCCTGGATGAGTTTGATGGTTTTTAGGGTGGGCGGGTGTTGAGGCTTGAGAGCCTAAAAAAACTGAGAGCGCTTTCTCCAATCCAGGGGCATAAGCTTTGAGCACATGAGCCTGGCCGTATATGCGTGGAAGTAGGTTTACGGCAGGCTATTTCATACTGATGATGTTCCTTGTACACCCTTCGCAAGATAGTCGAGGGGTCAACCCAGAAACCTAAAGCACGAGCGAGAGCAGTAGGATGAATGTGGCGTCCTATTCCAAGTGCTGACATAATATGCTTCCTGCAGCACTTGCAGACATCAGGGAACCGGACTAACTGAACAGCCATACAAAGCGCCAATATTCAAAGCAGTTTTCCTCGCGCCGGACACTCTAGGTGGCCATTCCCACTGTGCAGCCGTGACCGAGACTGGAGACGTGTGGGCATGGGGCAGCTCAAGGACGGAACAGTTGCAGCAAAACCCTTGAGGAGAGTAATTGTTGACTCTTGTTACCAGACGCTGTCTCTTTCGATGTCTCCCTTTAAGACCACGCCAGTTCTGCTTGACTTCTTTTGAGACTGCAATCAATTGTTTGTGGCATCGGTGCACCTTCTTCCAGAGTTGCCCAGGCTTGACAAAGTGTGCACCAACTTGCCGCGCTGTGATTGAATGACAGTTGGCAGAAGAGTGCTGCCAGGGCATGTTAAGTACTTCCACTCTTGAATCCGCATTCAACAACCCATAATTACTCTGAACCCTAAACTCTTATAGCAAAGAAAAGTTGGTCGCGCCCCGCGCATAGCAAATGCCTTGGAGGTTCGCCAAGCCCAAATGCCCGTGAGCCCTCCAAGGATGCGTGTATAATAGCCAAGTAATGGTAAACATATAGTCCCCCTTGAGTAGGTAGAATATGGGGTATACAGGGATCTTATTGTAACATACCCAAAGCAGTATTCTATCTACTGAAGAGGGACTATAAACATAGTAGCAGTAGTAAGTGTAATGATGGTGATAACAAGGAGCAATCATGGTTTTGTAATGTGTCGGTCTCGAAGCAGTTCCCACGTCTTTTTGAAGCTCAGGGTTGTGTAGGGGGTTATGCTACTATCTAGGGTTATATGGGGATTATGGGGCCATATAGGGGTGACATGGCCAACACGATGACCCAAACAAAATTTTGATGCCGTTCATGAGTCCATGACTGCGTGGTAGCAAAGCCCCTAAACCCTAAACCGCGTCCAGAGGACCTACGGACACACTGAGCCGGGGGCCTATCCCAACGTCCCAACAATGATCAAGGCGCTGGCATATGGGGTTGTCAAAATTATGGTCCCTTCCGCGTCCCCATTATAGCACAGGCCTTTGTATCTTGGGCACCGCACAAGGGACAAACGCTTTGCTCACCTACCATCTTAAAATGGTCATGCTTCCGTCGTTTGGCCGCGTGATTTGTCTTGTAATCGGAGGAAATGCCTGCAACAATTACTTGACAAATACCAGAAGCCTGCATGGTTGCGAATGTTATTGTCTAAACTTCCTTTTGTATATTTATGGTATATGGTACCTCAAGATGTCCAGATGGTACTGGTAATTAGACCCTGCAAGTATACTAAGCCCTAGTGTGAAAATTGTTGATGACCTCCACAGCTTAAGCAGGTCCTTACAGGCAAGGCCATCGTGCACGTGGCATGTGGCTCGCCAAGACCCCAGTGTGCGTTGTGGAGTCGGACGTCCAGAAGTGGACAAATTCAGGGTAACTAGCCCGTCTGATACAATTGTTTCCCTGAATAGGGGGACCCCAAAATAGACCCAAAAATAGTATAATCCTTGTTACTCTGGAGACCACCGAAAAATAGACCCAAAAATATTATAACCCTTGTTACTCTGGAGACCCCCCCCAAATGGTACCGGCTGACAACTGTTGCTCAGGAGCCTGGTTGGCAGGCAGGGCATTGTTAGGTATAAGCAGCAGCACGATGGTCACATTCAGACTTCAAGACTGGGATGCCTTTCCTTGAGATCCCCTATAATTAATATCCTTCAAGGTCATCATACCCAGGGCCTTCTCAGAGCTAACGCTGACCTCCGCATGAGATAAGCCCATGTGTCTAAGGCTGCACATGCCTCAGGTCGCACAACATCGCGCTGTCAGACTACCGCCGGCTACAAGCGCGGGCGGGGCCTCGAGGTGCCTTTTTTTTCCCTAGGCTCAGCAGAAAATGGGACTGAGGCTAGAGAGCCCCATAGTGGGGACTATATGCGCCAAAGTCTAAATTCTTTAAAAGGGGTTATACAAGGGATTGATTAGTGGGCTATTCTAGGGGTTATTCAGCGGGATGCCAGGAGTTTAGATTATGGCTCATATATAGAAGCTATAGGGGTCCATTCCCTAATTTTCTAGTACCTAAGTACCAGGTAGTTTCAGGTAGTTTTCCTGGACAACGGGCCGGTCTACTTGGATCTCAGGGACTTAGATTTCACAGCTGAGAACCCTCGGGAGGTGGTTTCGGGGGTATCTTTGAGCCGTTAATTCCAGGTCATCAGAGTGTTGGATTTTCTGGTTTTTCTGGGGTCCAAAGCTCCAGAACATGTTGTTCTCAAAATTATAGGCCCCTTTTGGTTATAGATAATGTTACGGCACCTACTAATAAGGGGTACCAAACATATGGGACCTTAATTTTGGGAACTACCCACATGTTGTTTGCATGCACTGCCCCTGGGAGGCAGCAAGGAAAGGATGGATGGGGAAGAGCGGATACGCACGTCACCTGATGGGAAGAAGGAGGCTGCTTGATTGTCAGGTGGGTTTAGGGTTTAGGGTTTTTGGCATACTACACTGGTCATCTGATGCTGAAGACAGCTAGTATTAATTCAATTAGATATACCCAATGCCAAAATTCATTTAGAATAATCCAGGAGTGCCAGAAATACTGGTCGTGAAGGCTGAGGTTTTTGGAGTCTGACGTTTCTTACCCATGCTTCATTGGATCGAAGAAATGGGTAACAGGAACTATCGATCATGCGGGACTACATAGGGGCTGTAATGGAGAGCCCCGTTCCTGACAAAGCAGGGGTGGGATTTCGGAGGAGAAGTTTCCATTTAGCTTGTACAATGCCTGTATGGGTTTTTCCTAGCTCCCAGGCCATAGGCTTTGAAGATTACCTCCCTCAAAGCCCAAAACCCTTAACCCTAAAGAGTTTGGGGTTTAGGGCCTAACAGGTTAGGATTTTATGAGCATAATCGGCATATTAACCCAAGAAATCAAAGAGGTCAAAATCCTAACCTGGTTTAGGGTTTAGGGAAATTCAATTCTTTGAGCTGCACGCCCCACCCCTTGACCTTCACAATAGGGTTTAGGGTGTAGGGTTCAGGGTTCAGGGTTTAGGGTTTCCTTGTTTGGATGCTCTTCTAAGCAGCCTACCTAGTCTTGTAGGCCGAGAACTTCTTACCTCACATCTTTGGCCCCAGCCTGGGCGCTGCAAACTCTCCAAACCCCATGCTTTCAAAAGCTGATCTAGGGCTCTGAAGTACACTATAGGATTACTACGGGCATAAGGATTACGGGGCGATAGCCTTCCTAATCCCTCAGGCGTGTACACGGCAGCGCCAAGCCCCATAAACCGTGTTGCTGTTTAGGAACTTCAATTAAGATACCAGAATAGGGGTATATAGTCAATGATAGGGTTTCCTAACTAGTGCAATTTAATGTAACGTCTTGGACAGCAAGCCGGAAATAGAAATCCCTGGAATCCAGTCCCACGTTCCCCACACAGCGCCAGCAAGTGAATGGGAGCTTCCGTAGAACATTGATCCCAACATTCTAACTCCCCACAAAGAAGGTACCCAAACCCATCTGAGCCATAGTCTAAACTCCTAGTATCCCCCTTAATTACCCCTATTATCGTCCCCTAGATGAGCCCTTTCCAGGAGTTTGGGCCCTAAACCCTAAACCCTTCCCCCTTTATTGAACTCTTCGAATTGCTCCTTGTGCCATCAGCCGCTCGACGGGCGCCCCTCCGTGACGCTGAAGGGCCTGGCGCTGGATTCATCAGAGCCTTGGGCTAATTTGGGGGTTTAGGGTTACGGGGGGGTGAAGGGTGAAGGGTTTGGGTTTACACCCGTTCGGCTGGCTGCAGGCACCTCAGAGAGTCTAACCCCAAAACCCCTAAACAACCTAAACCCTAAACCCTCCAAAGCACCCTACACCCCCCCCAGGTTCAGCGTTTAGGGTTTTAAGGTTGGGAGGTTCAGGAAACCGAAGGGGGATACTAGGAGTTTAGACTATAGCCTGAGCAAGTCCAGAGCAAAAGACTATATACACAATGGAAGATGATGGGGTATACATGCAGAGCTTTAGAGGTTTGGTGTGGTTCAGGGAAAGCACCCCCTTCTAGCTTTAGGGGCGTTTGCTGTCATCTGTAGGTGGACCAACAGCAGTTCTGATTCCACACCTTGGAGAAAAGGGGTCCTGACGAGGCTGTCAAGCATGAGAGTTTCTCAACGAAACGGATCCTTGTTTGAATCCTTGAACGGATCTGATCTCTGAAGCCCTGAATATCAGTATTATAGACATTTCGGTACGAGGTTCCGTCTGCAAATGTGGTTTGGAGTACTTAAGATAGATGTAAAACTACGGCTGGTAATTTTTCAGGCCATTTCATTTTTACATGTTCTTTAACGGGTGCTTCTCCACTATGGGTACTTGCCCTTTAAACCCTAAACCCCCTACTCAAGCAGAAGCGCCTCAGATTCATGGTAGGGCAACCGTTTGCCACCTGAAAGCTTCACCAAAATTACCGCCCCATCATGTGAATCCTTGATACAGACCCCAGAGTCCCTTTGCAATCCCAATATATCCCTTGGGTCCCTATTTTCAGAATATGCCTAAACCCTAAACCCTAAGCCTTACACCCTAAACCCTAGGCCTGGAACCCTAAACCCCTAAGCCCTCCAGCCCACGGGTCAATTTTAAACCTAAATGACACCCCCCCCTCCCTGAACCCTAAGAAATGGTAATAAACCCGAATCTGTTTTCGGTACTTCTGGTGCCCAGATGCAGAAAGCGCCCTGGGAGGATGGCGGCTCTGAGCCACTCAGAAAGCCACAGATCTGCTGGGTTTAGGGATGACACAGAAGGGCTCTTATTTAGGGTTTGGGGTTTAGTTTTGGGGGTTTAGGGCTTAGTCTGAGTGAGGAAGGTAGTAAGGACCAAGATTAGCTTTTGCAGTTGGAACGTTGAGGTTGTGGTTGGGGTATGGAACCGTAAAGGCGCGGGAGGTGTATTCGGACTGAACAGCTAGGGTCGGCCTCTTGCATGTTGCGTTGCCACATTCCCTCTTAAATTGGGGTTTAGGGTTTACTGTTTAGGGCGCGAGGTTGCTTCTGAGTTCGCCTGATCCTGATGCACGCTTCTTCTCCCAAATCCCCAGGGGCAGGAATCTGGTAAAGGCTGGATATGGTTTCCATTTTAGACTCCCCGTATA
Source organism: Symbiodinium pilosum (assembly GCA_905231905.1). NCBI lineage: Eukaryota > Dinophyceae > Suessiales > Symbiodiniaceae > Symbiodinium > Symbiodinium pilosum. The sequence goes on along the minus strand of CAJNIZ010003892.1, from coordinate 43,705 downwards.
CACCTTAAACCCAAAACAAAATAAAGGGTCGTCAAATCTTCAGCCTAGGGTTCCTCGAGCAGGACCCTTATTGGGATATGAGCTACTGTGGGTGGACATGGGGGACCCCCTAACACATCAACATATTCCTTAATACAATACCATGACCTGCAATTATACGGATTGTATACCACATCAGGCGCGATGGCAGCCCCATGTCCTCACAGAAAGAGATTGCATTCCTGAACTCCGAGCTCAAAGGTTACCAGGACGTCCTTGGGCTGAGGGTTCAGGATTCAGGGTTTGGGATTCCGGATTCAGGGTTTAGGATTTAGGGTTAGGGCGAAGGATTTAGGATTAGGGTTCAGGGATCAGGGTTCAGGGATTAGGGTTAAGTTTAGGTTGTGGAGTTTAGTGATTAGAGCTTTGTGATATTTAGCGCTTAGGATCTCCCTTTCCCTAATCGGGTCCCTTTTGTGGAGTTCCTGAGATGATGCGAGACCCTATGTAAATTTCCGCTAGCCTTGGAACAGTAACTTAGGCCAAGCCTCAGCCAGGTCCCATGTGAACATGATATACAGGAATTGTAGCAAGGGAATCTTGGTAACCCCAAGAAGGGAGAATCAAATGGACAATTGAATCGAAAGCGGGTCAGGTATGGAGGTTCGGGTTAAAGTGATGAAGAGCATCCCGGACAGAAAACTGAGTAGTGGAAATACCTTAGCCTGTATGGAGAGACTCCGTATGCCATGACGGGATCCCTGACATAGTGGTGTGGCTGGCTCGAGGGTTTTGACAGTTGTAAGTGTAAGCCCGGAACCCGCATTTTCGTTTTGATTTATTGCCATCTGCTTGGTGCCACGATCATGAGCCTGTTACACTTTTACAGCTAGGTGAAGGTTTCGGCATGTTCGTTTTGAAACGGATTTCTCACTGCATGGGGACGAAGCTGTGTAAATCTTCCTGGTGATGGATTTATTTCAGAGCGAGGGCCCGAACCTCTGTCTGTGGACGCGAGTTCGTATCCAATTACCTGATACCAGCTTCCACACTGCCTCCTTTGCTGCTGAGACAGACCGTCTTCTGCAGTGCCGACTCATGGCTTTTAGCGTGAGCGCGAGAATCCACTGATCATTCTTTGTCGTCTTCTCTCTCGGGGTGATACAGCTGAGTGCCCGCTCTTCTTCCCAGAGCGCATGGGGTGGAAGCGTTCAGATGCACATCTTAAACTCAAAGCCCTGAGCCAGCATACGGAGACCTAATTGCAAGATTCTTCCACATGCCCCGACGACCCTGCTAGCACCAAGCCGTAATGCCCAAACGAGCCCAGTCAATCCACAGAAAGCTGAATGAAAAGCAATCCCTGCGAAGAGGTATTTTTTCCTGTCCTCGTGCCAAGATCCTACAATTGTCATGAAGCAGACGCTCAACAAGACCCCCAGAGTTGGAGCACCCAGCATGTTTCAGCTTGCGAGGAGCAGACACTTCGCCTCGCGAAGTTGCTCCAAGAGACCAGGAGGGTATGCAGGGCTCAGGCTAATGTAGGGGGATTGCGGACTAATTCAAGAAGGGATTATGTAAGGGTGATGGCACAGAGCATGGAAACAGTTATCTCGGGAAAATCACATGAAAAAGAAAAGATGGAACATAACATGGGAAATGGGATGGTTTGGGTTTTGGTATTGGGTGAAGCCCCACCTTGTAACAATCAACAGTGGCAGTGGCAATATTTCCCGAACATATACATATATGTCTGTGTCCATACGGTGAATACTATCCAGACGTCCCCGAGTGGGGGTGGTATCCAAGGTTTAGGCTACTAGTACGCAGGGTAGGGCCATTCCATTGTGTTTGAATGTTCGTAGCCATTGGCAAGTAAGATTATTATCTCGAGAATGCTTACGATGTAGGTCATTCCGTATTAGGGTTGGGGTTTAGGTTTACTGTTCCGCTTAGCCGGCTTAAGCCATGTTTGAATGGGTCACGGGCTGTCTGGTGGGTTAGGTAGGGCCATACCATACAGTGCCAGATGAGGATTGAAATGCTGTAGGGAACATGAAGAGGAAAACGGTTGTTATCTGACAAGCATCACCCAATTTTGCTTTCACAGTCACTTTGGCACCTTGGGTTTTATGGAGGTTCGGGTATGATCATTACAAGGATTGTTGTGAGGATTGTAGACATGCTCTGCCTGCACAAAATCGCAGCGATCCAATCGCATTCAACAATGGTCAGAGCGCGCAGAAATGTTTTATAGAAGTCTCTTGTTGAGATGTTGAAGGAACTCAGTTCGAAGACTTCATGGACGAGCAGCTGGGTTTCTTTATCACGTCATCGGCTACTGCATACGCCATGACTTGCGAGTAAGGGATAGGAATTGCTAGAACATGTAGAAGTGTTGAACATGTATATATATATATGTATATGTTATTGTTACATAGTAGTTTCCATTTTCTCTCTCATTATCCCAATATATCCCAAATATGCCTATATATACCCCATTATACCCTGGGGTTTAGTATTGCGCATATGTCCCATGGTTCCCTGAGGGCACCTTTGCTTGGGAGCCAGGACGAAGCTGGAAACGCTTCAGAACGAGAACTCTTTCTTGAAGAGCCCTCGCCTCTGCACACGATTTAGGGTTTAGGGTTTAGGGTTTAGGGTTTAGGGTGTGTTGTGCTTTGGGCAAGTGATGGGCTTCCCAACAGCATGCAATGATGACATGTACCTCCTGCAGGGGACGTGTGTGCCCAGCGCTTGCGCTGATCTAAGTCCTTAGAGCAGATCTCTAAAGGTGGGGCAAGTAGTATTACTATGATTATTAGGATCATTACTATTATTAGCATTACCATTATTACTATTATTTCGGTTGCCGGTCACAATTTGCCGTTTGGGGTTTGCCTTCACGGAGCCCTATGGCCTCCGTTTCCTAAGGGCATGTTCGAGGTTCAAACACTTCGCAGGGCTCTGCAGACAGAGGCCCTTGAGGTGCATAGTGCGAAATGCAGAGCTCGCTCACCCCTATCTTCAGTGGCAACAAAAGAAACTATTAATACCATTGTCACTATTATTGCAAGTATTACTGTTATTACAGTCATTACCAGTACTACCATTTTTACTGCTAGTATGGCTTTTTTCCTATTACTACCATTCTTACTATGATTAATGTTCAGGCTCCCAATCTTCAGTGATCACAAAATGCTAAGGTGAGCTCGAGGTCATGCATCAGTGCTCCAATGATGCAGATGAGAGGCCTCCGGAGTCCCCAACTAAGTTAGAATTAATGAAGATATAAGGGTATAACAGGGGCACAATCATGATGTATGTATGTATAAACATGTATTTTTACATGGTATAATGACTGTATGTAGATGGTTACGCATAGGAATAATGGAAAAGACGAGGGCAACTACTATCCCAGCATGGGAGGGAGAGGGTCTCCGGGTAAAGTCTTGCGGCTTGGAACCAAGTCATTGTTGGGACATCGGTGCGAGCCGCAGGAGAACAACACGTCCCAACGCTGAACGGAATGATGAGGGGATCCGCAGTACGACAACAAATCCCTAATGTGTTAACGTACGTTCCAGGAAGAAGATTGAGAAGGCAATGTTGGCAGTTATATTGGCAGGGTGCTTGTGGAGTCTTTGCAGAACAGAAGTCTTTAACTTGTGGAATCGTAGAATCAAAGCAGAATCCCCTTGCTCATGCCACTCCACCGGCCAGATTCAAGATGTTGAGTCATGGTCATGACGGCAGGCTTGCCCAGAGAATCCCAAGCAGGGTTCCAAAAAGGAGAATCCATTGGACAAGAATGACATGGGAGATGACTATATACAGGGGTTATACAGGGAAAAATGGCAATATCATCCTGATAACTAATGGCCATGTTCTTATAGCCTCCCTGCCTTTGGGTTCCTTTGGTCACAGCTCTGCGTCGGGTCAGGCTGGACACGCTCCGGCGGCATTTCAACGAGCGCCTGCGTGTGACTTGATACAAGTTTCAGAACATTCCACACTTGCCACAAAAGTACTGGCCTCTGGCACCGCCCATCCTCAAAACTTAAACAAGCGTAGCCCTAAACCCTAAAGCCTCAACCCTAGCCCTCTTTGGGACATGATCACTGGCCCATCAGCAATGCTGGGATGTCCGGTCCATTTTGTCGGGTGGATGTCGCGCAGCTTAGCAAGGTGCAGGTTTCATTTGAGGAGCCCTAAGAAATCGGAACTGGGTCATGATTGGAAACAATTCTCAATATCTAGTATCCTAACACCCAGATGAGGAGCTGAGTATGGTTTTACAGGTTAAGAATGTTTAGGGTTCCGGGTTAGGGCATTGAGTGGCCACCTAAGCCTTTGACCCTTTGCAGGGCACGACAGTACAATACAAGAGCCGTGCAACAAGTATTGTTAGGAGGGTGATTATCATGACTCTAAAGCCTGGATTGGTGATTATAATGTTAGTGAATGCAAGAATGTATCTCTATATAAGTTTATATATGGGCTACTGACTATATTAGCCTCACCATCAAGGGACATGGGGTTCCCCTTGTAGTTTGGTATAGCCCCTAAGCATGAAATCATGTCCGCTAATCATGTGGGAAATATTGAGTGTAGCTCATATGGTAGTTTCCCTAAATAAGGGGACCCCAAGAAAGACCCCAATTACTACAGTCCTTATTATAGGGACCCCCAAAAAGGAATCCCCTAATTTTAGGAAACCCCCCATATAGTCCATCAGGCATCAGGACATTGAGCTGGATAACACATGAGCTCTACGCATCCCCCTTCCCCTTCTAGCCCTACTTGTGCCTATGAGGACGTGCAAAAAATGGGTCCTACTCACAATACAACAGTCTCCTATAAAGGAAGCGTATCTTTGCAACACCCGCAGGCTAGGTTGTTAAAGTTCTGGTCCCGTGTATGTATGCCTTGTCTAAAACGGCGTCCAGTATTTAGCTTATCCAACGCTAAGCCATTGTGTTCGTAAGGAAGACAGAAGTACACTTAGAAATACCATCCCACTAAGGAATCAAAAGAAGGGTCTTGAGTCATAATGTTGACAACCCCTCATAGGACCTCTAGTCTTAGCTCCCAGTATCCCCCTTAATAACCTCTATAGTACGCCCCTATTTATTCCACTATAACTCTGATTCAGGACCTTAGGCTATAGCTCATATGAAGCTTCAACTGCTTACCTGAAAGGAGATGGAGAGGCGTTACAACGACAAGGCCATCAGCTAAGGGTTTAGGGGTTAGGGGTTTAGGGTGTAGGGTTTAGGGTAGGGTGTGGCTAGAATCCTTCAACAGGTGGATTTTGATTCCCCGCCCCCCTATATTTCGGGCACTTATGATAGTTATAGGTACCCCATCTTAAGTTTGCGTAACTAGAGCCCTCTTGTTAACTAAGCCAAAGTGTTCCCGCAACATTCAGGGTTTCTTGTAAGGCCACGGATACCGTGACCTTCCAGAAGCCAGAAATCACGAGAAAGCATGCCAATCGGTGTGTGGCTGTTTGTCATTGCGCATAAACTCTTAACCCCAAAACCTTAACCCTAAACCCTAAACCGGAGCTTAACCCAGGGCTGTTATTGATAGAGAGGGTTGAAAGTAGTTCTCCCTTACGGGCTTGCATTGGGAATCTTCGTTCTTGGCGGGGGTGAGCAGTTCTGCTATAGGTGCGGATGGGATGATAGAGAGGGTTTAGGGGTTTAGGGTTCTAGAGAGAGAGGGTCTAGGGCTTGTAGGATTTCAGTCAAACATGCATGTTTCTTATTTATTGCCTGGAGAGCAGGGTCCTGCGGTGTTCTTGCAGTCTTATGCTTAGATGAACCTTGAAGCCCCATCCAGGTCTGTGAGGCGATACAAGGAGTGCCTCACTCAGTAACAGTTGGATAACAATTATAGTATCGTCAGATAGGGCCTTTAATATTACCCCTACCATGGACGGATGCCTATTTTGGAAGTTCTGGAGCCCGTGGCGTCACAGTCCAGTAGATGGTCCCGAAGACACTCAAGAAGAGGGACACTCCACGCCCTCCTGAACCCCTGGGATGGCAAGATACAAAAGGGTTCAGGGTTTAGGTTATGTGGTAGGTTTAGGATTTAGGGTTTGGGGTATGTGGTATGGTTTCGGGTTTAGGGTTTAGGGTATTGAGAGCCCCATAAATCCTCAAATCATTAGGTGCTCCTGGAAATTGCCTCTGATCCCACACATCCAACCTTCTCTTTCAGGAGGACCCCAGAATATCCCAGTGTATAGAGCCCAAAATACGATGCCACAGGTACCCCCCAAAGGGCATCTCTAATTTAGAAAAACTTAGCCAGCATGCCTGACAAGGAGCGTGCTTGGCGCGAAACCTTCAGTAGACTGAGAGCTCACCTGGGTGTTGGCTGCCTGGCGGAATCGGAGGGTTTTGGGGGGTTTTAGGATTTAGGGTTTTGGGTTTCGGGTTCAGGGGTATAGATTGGGATTTCCATGAGTAGTCAGCCCCTACATATAATCCTTGTTTTTGGTGTTTGAAAAGGAACCCATTGTTTTCCACAAGCCCTAGATTACAAGGTCTAGTTGACTGCGTGGTGCTTGGCAGGGCATAAGTTAGAGGGGCTTTTCATCACCTTTTTGGGGGATCACGTTATTTTTGCTGTCGGGATACCCACATTGTCAGGGCTTATGGGCCTGAGGAGCCACAAAAACGGGATCATTGTTCGAACTGCTTTTTGGCGCTCTATACATCTGGCTGCGTCATGTGCCGCGAATCTCCCACATGTGCCCCATTATTCCCAGTTCTTATGAGATTGACATGGATACACCATGAGAAACATGAAGCTATTCTTCGTAATGTTCTCCAAAGAAAGATCCCACAGAAGAGCACGACAAAAGTTGTCCCCATTCAAAGGCGCCGTGCGCAATTTTTGAGAAGGCAATGATCTAGGGCTTTCTTGTTTAGGCTTCACTTCTTTTATAGTAATAATCGCCTGTGTCGTCCTCGCCCTCGTCCTTGTGCTCGTTCTGCCATTGTCCTCACCCGCGTCCTCGCCGTTGTGATTGCCGCAGCAGCAGGAGCCGCAGCCGCGGCCGTAGTAGGAGTAGGAGTAGGGGCAGAAGGAGGATCATAATTAATGGTAGCAGCAGCAATCGTCGTAGCAGTAGCGTAGTATGTAGTGGGTATAGCAACTTATGCGCTTGTGCGATCTTGTGCGGGCTTTCCTGGAGGTGCAAGTAGGTCACGGAGGCGGAATCGCGCTCAATCTATGCATTTTCGGGCAGCAGGCTTTCATGCTTTGCATAGGGGCTGGCCAGATATTTTTGGCCCGTACCTTGTGCATCTGCATATGATGAGTCTGACGAGTCATGGTTGTTGACGAAGAGCCAGCTGACCCCTCATGTACTGTGCATTGCATTATCACCATTATTTTCACTCTAGCCCCACCGGCCCTACCGTAGCAACCCCTAGTTCGAGTTACCAACTAGGAATTTCCATCACTATTAGTTGGAAAATTCCGCAGTGTAAGCCTTTTATTCATGCTTGGTTGGCCGAGGTGCTGTGGCTGAGCCAGCTCATGAGGTCGGCACAGCAGCGCCAAACTTCTTGGACTTCGTATGTTTAATTTTCTTCCCAGTGTATATACCTAGCCTTATTAAAACATGTCAAATCCAGCTTGTGGAGATTGGGCCTAAACATCATGAGCCCTATGTAGCCCCTAGTAGGGGCTCAGTGTATCTCAGTGTCCACAAATATGCTCACCGTAAATCTCTAGGGTTTTTGAGGGTACCCCTATCTTGAGTAGCACGGTCTGGGTGTAAGGGATGCCAGACATTCTTGTTGTTGAATTCATTAGCAAGGTTTGTAATATTTTGGGGTCCATGTTTGGGGCCCCCAATACTTATGGCAACCTTTTTTTGGGCAACTTCCTGTAGGGGAGGCATCCGATTTCTGCTGCCGATCAACTTGCTACATCTCGATGGCTTGAAACGGAGAACTCCTGCAACTACAACCCGGTACGCACTAAATCGGGTGGCTCCCATCATCAAAATCCTAAGCCAACATCGAAAATGGGTGCCGAAAAAAAGCCTGAGCCCATGTGTAGATTGCAGCAACATGACATTTTGGATGTCCTTTCGGGCTCGCTATGCGCTTGGGGTTATTGGTTTCCGTGCTTTCAATTGGACTTACTGCAACCCTAATAACCTAAACCCTGAACCCTGCAATTTCGTGTTCTCAGACCATTGGACTCCGGAACAGTTGACGTGCCACCAGTGCGACGCGCGTGCCGGAACCCTAAACGTTAAATAGCAGTAGTAGTGCTAGTAGTAGTAGTAGTAGTAGTAGCAGCAGCAGCAGCAGTAGTAGTATCCATTTTCTTTTCCATTATCCCCATGTAGCCCTAATAGATCACTAATATTACCTAAGCAAACCCTAATATTGCCAACCTTGAACCTCCAAGTGACGCAGGAGGATGATGCTCCGGGGCTTGCCACACTCGAGGCCTGTGTGGCTTCTATATGTGAGCTATACTCCAAACTTCTTAAAAGCGGTGTAGATACTGGATTACATAAGGTTTAGGGTGTCATAGGGTGTAGGGTCTGAACTCCTTAAAGGGGTTATATAAGGGATTATATGGGGACTATTATAAGGGTTATTAATGGGGGATACTAAGAGTTTAGACTGGCTCATTCGGGAGATCATTCACCCCCCACCCCTCTGCGAAAGACATATCCAATTTGTCGTATCTCTACAAGGCTAATGTATTCTCAGGGGGCAGAGGGGTTGCAAGTCTGGGAGGATTTTGTTGGGCTCCTGAATTAGGATTGTCGGGCCCAAACAGCAGTAATCAACAAGCAGAGAGTGACAAAGTAACATGGAACACCAAAATGCGCCCTCAGACGGCAATGGGGTCAACAGAGGGTGAGGTACCGTGGGGTGTTGCAGAGTAGGGCGGCAACAGCCAAGTTATAGCCAGGCAACATCCTTCCGTATCCTTCAGTGTTTATGGAAACATTTATAGATGACACCAGTGCGTCGCAGTGAGTTTCCATTTTCTTCCATTATCCCTACCCTATCCCTAAACCCTAAACCCTAAACCGCAAACCCTAAACCCTAAACCCTAAACCCTCAAAACCCCAAACCCCAAACTCCTAACCCCAAACACCTTTCTATGGTAGTTTCCCAAAATTAGGGTACCCCAATATAGACCCCAATATATTAGAATCCTTATTATGGGGACCCCCAAAAAGGTACTCCTAATTTTGGGAAACCCTATACCCTAAACAGTAGTTTCCATTCTCTTTTCCATTATCCCTATAATCCCGATATTACCACAAATAGAACCCTATATAATCTTTATAGAACCCAGTATAATCCCCTAATTTTAGGAAACCCTAAAACCCTAAACCCTAGAACCCTAAACCCTAAACCCCAAACTCCTAACCCCAAACACGTATATATCGCCCGGGGTCCCAGGAGGAGGTACAGAGCCCTGAGCCCATCGCGCCCGTTGCCGGGGAAGTTGGGCCCTCAACCGAACCAGCAGTTTCCAGCTGGGGTTTAGGGGTTAGGGCTTTAGGGGTTTAGGGTTTAGGGTTTAGGGTTGAGTTTAAGATGCGTCTGCCGAGAATGTAGGAGAATACAAATGGGTGGTGGTCAAAATTAGGGTCCCTTTTTGGGTACCCTAAATATTAGGTGCCGTATTATAATAGGGATCAAAAAAAGGACCATAATTATGACAACCACCTAGATATTTGAGGATTCTGGCCGAGTCGTTTTCTTATCGTGAAGCTCGGCAGCGCTGTTGGAGTTTTTAGGCAGATGCTGGTGAGCCTCGGTGTTTGTTCCAGACTGCTCAGAGTCCACATACCATGAACACACGCACTCCAGGTATCCTATTCTATACTCAACGTCCCAAACTCTGCATCCTTTCCCAGACCCCTGGGAGGATCTAAAAAATTGATCCCCTATATGGACCCATTATAACCCCTATATAATCCTTATATACTTTCCCATATGGTTCTAGGGGATCTGATTCTTAGATCCTTTTGGGGGTCTGGGTTGTCCTGAAGCTCATCAAGCATGTGAGGCCGCTGGGGGTTCCGGTGCTGCTGCCGTCACAGCTGCGGGCAGCGGTTTGTAACTTGCTCCTGTGGAGATCTCCAAAGAGTGGTCGTCCAGGGTTTAAGGCGTTTGAGCTTCTGGGCTTACTTGGAGGGTCAGGAGGACTTGGTAAGTAGGTTAATATGGAGGAGAACTAGCGTCACTACATGGGTTAAAGGGGTTATCAGCCTACTTACTTAGTCCCCCTGACCCTCCAAACTAAGTACGGTGTCCAAAAAGTTTAATTCTGAAAGATCAGGCCGTCCTTCTAGAATCGTACCTGCCAATAGTTCTTCAGAGTGGTGAGGTTGTGCCCCTCAGCTTTGCAGGAATAGGTGGGGGGGTGTCCCAGAATCACGCTTCCCTTCTTAGGGCTCTAGAGCAAGGATTATAATACGTGAGGGTCTTTACTGGGGTCCATTTTATTGGAAGCCACTAAACTCTAAAACTTAAACCCGACGAAGGTCCTCGGGTTAAAAAACCTTAAACCCTAAACCTTAAAGCTTAAACCCCAGACCCTACACCTTAGACCCTGAACCCTAAACCCTAAACCACCAATGGACGACAAGCGCAACAGAGTCGAGTGAAAATGTTCAGGCGTCAGTAGGAATTGCATAGAATTTGAAGGCCGTAAACCGCCTGAGACCCTGGACCAAGAACCCTCAACCCTCAACCTCCCCATGGGTGATGTAGTGGTCAAGAAATTAGCAAACCCTGCGTCAAAGCAAAACTTGGAACACACCATGGACGCATCCCTTGCTCAGAGCTGTCCGTCTGAGGGAACAAAGGCATTACATCAAATCGAAGTTCTGAACTCAAACACTAACATCAGAACGGTCAAGAACGATCTTAAATACTAGACTTGCAGTCCAAACCCTGAGCCCCCTATGACCCTATGATGGGCTATCCTATGTCCCCTACACCCGTGGGGTTACTTCAAACCCAAAAACCCCAGACCCTTAACCCCAAACCCTAATGCCTACTCCCTAAACCCCAAGCCCTAAATTTTGATGCCTAATCTCAAACCCCCAATCTCAAACCCTAATGCCTAATCCCTAAACCCCAAACCCTAAATTTTGATGCCTAACCTCAAACCCCCAATCCCAAACCCTAATGCCTAATCCCTAAACCTCAAACCTTAAATTTTGATGCCTAACCTCAAACCCCTAATCCCCAACCCTAGTGCCTAAACCCTAAACCCCTAAACCCTGAACCCCTAAACCCCTAAACCCTAAACCCTAAACCCCTAAACCCTCAGGCGCCTCGCCCCTCCGGAGAGCGCCGCACCCTCCGAGACAGGACCGCCAGCCCAGGCAGCAGGCGCAGGCACGGGGACATCTTCGATGTGGATAGTAACTAGGGTTTGGGGTTTAGGGTTTTAGGGTTCAGGGTTTAGGGCTAAGGGTTTGGGATGTGGGGTCTTGGGTTAAGGTTTTGGGGTTAAGGGTTAAGGGTATGGGGTTTAGGGTTTAGGGTTTGATGTGGGCAGTTACCAGGTGGATACCCCCCATACACGGCTGGTATAGTTAGGGTGGTTGGGATATGTATATATGGAAGTTTCCCAAAATAATGGACCCAAATATAGACCCCCAAAATACCATAGTCCTTATTATAGGGACCCCAAAAATACCCCTAATTTTGGGAAACCCCATATATATATATATACACGTACATATACTGTGAGGTCTGCATAGGTCTCCTTTCAGAGGGTTGTCAAACTGGTGGTCTGTTTTGTGTTCCTACTATGATACGGCCCCATTTTTTGTATGTAGGTACCCAAAAGGAACCATAGTTTTGAGGGCCCCCCATTCAGATTCTGTTTGGTAACTGCATGTGGGCTCAGGGTTTGGGATAAGTTTGTGGATTTGGAGGTTTGAGTTCAGGGGTCAAGTCAAGGCTGGCGAGTGTTATGATCCGTACTGTCATCGAATCATTCTTATTAATGGCGGCGGCCCTTCAGCAATGTTTAAGCTCAGGTCCCGCGTTTACGGCGTAATTGCCAATATCTCTTGTGGTCACTAGTAGTGGGTGGGGGACCCACCTAACTTATATCTCAATGTACAGTCTCCCTAAACCCAAAACTAAAGCCCCTGAAGGACTTTTTGTATTAACCCTCTCATTCCAAGGTGCCACTCTGGGGGGCCGCAGTCGAACCTCCGGCCGCTGGACCGCAGTGGCTTCAACCTCCACGGGCTAAGGGCCGCAATGTGTAGGGTTGAGTTTGGGATTCAGGGTTGAGGGGTTGAGGCCTTGGTTTGTGGATTCAGGCTGTAGGCTTTAGGATTTTGGGTTTAGGATTGTGGGGCTGAGGGGTTGTGGCCGAAGTATTTCAGGGGTGCGGCATTCGGGGTATCTCCTGGCAAAGGCAACCAAGGTCTAGGAGTCTAGGGCCTAGTTCTCTTGCAGGCATATCCGGATCTAAGTTATTCAAGACTATTTGGTACTTCCCCTAAAAAGGGGGGGGACCCCAATATAGATTCCAATATAGTGCAATCCTTGATATAGGGATCCCCAAGAAGGTATCCCTAATTTTTGACAAACCCCCATCTATCGAATGCATCAGCTGATCTGTGGTTTCTCTTTCTTCAGCAGAAGCAACTCCTCGGACCCCGCTCATTTGGTACTTGGAGGGTCAAGGAGACTTAGTGACTTGGTAAGTAGGTAACTAACCTCTATAGCCCATATAGTAACCGTAGTAACCCTAGTCATCCCCCCCTGATTCGGTTACTTACTAAGTCCCCCTGACCCTCCAAGTAGGGCTTCTTGGCTAGGTCAGCAGTGTTAGGCATGTGCACTAAGAGCGGTTTAGGCTGTAACTTTGAAGACACATCTTGCGCCACGCCCTGCCTGCAAGCCAACAAAACTATTGTTTCCAAATGAGCCATAATCTAAACTCCTGAACGGGGGTTATATAGAGGATAATATAGGAGACTACTATAGGGGTTATTAAGGGGGATACTAGGAGTTTAGACTATAGCTCAAATGAAGGGGCCTCACTCGCAGTAGGAAGGTAGGAGTGTAATGAGATTCTGGCTAGAGATTTATGTTCCTATACAGCTTCTGAAGTCCTTCGGATCGGAAGTAAAGGCCTCTTCCCACACATGTCCTTCATTCGGCCGGGTGTTATCAGAAAACTCAGACTAGAACATTCCTGTCTTGTCACGGTTGCAGAGATTCTTGCTGAGGTTTGGGCGCCCTCTTCACTGGGGGGCCAACTGTGCCGTGAGCTGCGGAACCAAAGAAGGGGTAATGCTTTGGACGGTTAGCAGTCAACTACACTTATTAGGAATATTTCTGCTGCTACTGCTACTCCTACTGCTACTGCTACTGCTACTGCTACTGCTACTGCTACTGCTACACTATTATTAGTATTATTATTGTTGCCGTTCTTCTGCTATTTCTACGACTCCTGCTACTACTAT